>JAODVQ020405192.1:0-11032 GCA_025400075.2 Phenganax stokvisi | reverse complement strand
CTATACAAATATAAGATAGACACACATTAATACGGCGAACATTCCACAATGAAGTTATTTTAACCTATGGTTCATACTCATGATCTTTCGTATATTCTCTGATGACTCCTGGATCAGCAATTCCTTTTAAAGGTTTTGGTGGCAATGCATCGAAATCTTGTTTGTTTAGTTTAGTTATTGCAGCTTTGTAGGTCTCCTCATCACAGCTCACTATACTAGGGAAATTCATCATAAGACGTGCGGCCATGTTCACTTTACTCCCAATTACTAAAACAAAAAAGAGATTGAAGCAAACGAGAGTTGAAATGAAAGATTTTGAAGTCTCTCATCAGTAGAACTTTTTCATACTCAAAAATCCAAATAATTGCTTCGTTTTTACTTACCAGTATATTCGTGTCTATCCAAATGGCCAACAACACCACAGAATGCGCGCCCCGTAGTTATACCTATCGACTCATTTCTAACCAAGATAAAAATTGAAAAATAAAAGACAATACTTTAACATGATACAGCAGAGTATAGCTTAAACACGTACGTGATTTCCAAGATAGTACGAAGACTTTCCATGATTCTGTAACCAGCAGTGACGGCTCTCGCTGGGTCATCATCGTGTTTATCACCTGGCAGACCGAATATTACCACAAATGTACAGCCCTACAAATACAAAAAAACAAACAAAAGTTTGAACCATTGAGAAACCTTGCCGGATGTTAAAGCGCACAGGTTCACAACGCACTACCTTATCAAATGAAAAAACTTTGTTTAAGTTGCCTGTTGAAATAAAAACATCGTAGAGTCATTGGTTGCTTCATAACATGAATATAAACGCTGGGATTATAGTACAATCTACGCAATCATTTACCTTTAAGCCGTCTCACAGTCTCATAAATGACTTCATAAGCTTTCTGTACAGCCTGAGCGGCCTCAAATACGTTATACGGTAGAGCCATGTTAACGAACAACACTGAAACCTGACGCATCTCTGACAACCATTCCAAGTCTTGATGATGATCAATCTACAACAGACAACAATTACACGTCACAGGTAAAAATCATATCATGGATGTAATAGTTCAACCGCAATTGTTAGATGGCCTCCTCCGATTTCCAAACTCCAAGTCAGTGACGTAGGAAGCGGGGGGGGGGGTAAGCCCTCCAATAATAGAAGTGGGGAGCTAAGCCCCACCAACGAATTTCGAGGTGTTTTGTCCTCCTTACGAGTGTTTTAACTAGCTTCTCAAGCGAAGGCACATTTTGCGAGGCACATTTTGCAAGAAAGTTAACTTAATTTATGGGATTTCCTCCTCCGATTTCAACCTCTTCATTACAGTACTGATTTGCTACGTTTGTGGCTCATGCATTATTGGTGAGTATAAGAAAATTAGATCGACACTCGTTAAGACATTGATTCACGTTTGTTTGCATAATATGGAATTAAACAGCCATAAATTCACCTTATATAAAACAGGCTTTGGTACGTAAGCTCTAAGATCGTCGACTTCTTGGTCAGTCAGTTTACTGTACTCTAAAAGTCTTGCATCTAAAAATGTTAATTTACTGTTAGACAAGAGTCATATATGCATTATAAGCAAAATGTATGTATACCAGGATCATAAGTCATGAGTCCAGCAATACCAGACGACACCTTGACCTTATCGATAATCATGTCTTTACGACGAGTATTACAAAATATCTTAGGAGGTTTCCAATATGGGAAGAACTTTTCATAGAAGTCGCCGAGATGCGGTCCCAGGGCTCGTTTTGCGATGACTGGTGCAGTCAATCGCATCGAGTGCGCAGTAAGAACGCCTGACATGGATCCCAACAAGTACGATATACTTGTAGGCTTACATGGCGTCGTCACATGCTGTTGCTTCACACCTAACACCTTAATAAAACGAGAAAATTTTTTCATAGACAGTTGTTCGCAGGGCACAGAACTCAAGATTTTTCAATCTTCGTACAACTTTTCCATTAACGGGTTCACGCAAGTAATACGCTAAGACCTTCAAAGTTTTATACATTTTTAAAAATACACCAATAAAAAAGACCAGTAATTGTTGAAAATTTTACATACTGGACAGTTCCTCTCGTGGTTATTCAAACGCCAAATTTTGTTTCAATTTAAAGTATTATGTATGTGCGTGTCAAACTTAACCAACTTACTATACAGTACAATACAACACAACATACTTTGTAATGGTGTCCATCTTCAATAATTTCATAAATGAACAACGCTTGTTCGCAATTGTCCCAAGCAAGTTGCGACAAGACGACAGAACCAGGTTGTGCCCAGGCCTCTGCAGCGTTCGCATCATCTATAGCTGGCCCTGACATGTCAAATTGCTTGCTGTCATATAGACCTACGTATGTGACATAGAATACTCCAATGGCAACAGCAGTTTTGACACGCAGTAATACACCAACATCTGTCATGTGATTATCGCATTCTTCTTGAATAGAAAGACTACACATTATAGCACTGTTCACCAAAGGCGCTATTCGGGACCTAGTATCCTCCATCTTCCATACAGCGAATAATGCATCACCTGGAATATATTAGAAAATGAAAAGTACTCAGAAAACTGCTCAATTTTATCATTTATTCAGTTTTCAATTATGTACGTCAATGTTCTATGATTGTAGAATAGGTTGTTTCAATGATGTGATTTTGAGATTTTAGTCGACGGGCAAGTATGTCACTGGCCGTTAAATACTTTTCAGTTGACTTCAAAGACAATTTAAGACATAAAGGTGTGATCTCATTTCAATTCATTGCATTGCACGCCACTCATATGGAAAAAATCGTCAACAAAATTTTGACTTGCCTCTCATTTGGTTAAAAAATCACGTGATTGCAAACAAGTTATACCAGAAAATTGCGCTAACCTGCAAACTTTAAAACGTCGCCTCCATTTCTTAAAATACCTGCCAAAAAAAATTAGAAGATACAAAAATACAAAAATCGTTTTATTAGTCGTTATATTCTTAAACCCATCAACTTACATTCAACAATTTTTCCCAAGTAGTTATTCAAGGTGGCACTCAGTTGATCCGTGCCGCAAGCACCACTGCCGTCTGTATCTGAAAGACTACTGTATTTTTCACATAGAGCTGTGAATCCTAAAAGAGTTTTCCAAAAAGAACACAGTCTGAGAAGTGGCTATGATAAATATTCAAAGGCACACTAAAACACATTGACGGAGGCATGCAGTCTTTGAGCGCTTTTTAGCAAGACTGTATATTTTATTACCTGAGATATCAGCGAAAAGGCAAACCCCTTTGAATTGCTCTACATAAGGGACTTGTTTCTTGTGATCACACTTGATGACATTATCAGGAACATGAGTCAATAATTGCTGAACAGCGACTGTATCACGGGCAATTTCAACTTTTTCATAATTAGCTGTATCTTCAGTCTCAGCCCCTACAAAAATAATACACTATTTAAAAAAGTTCTTTTAACCTGATGAAACAAATATAAAATTACTTGTACAGGAAAATAAACACGCTGTTTCTTTTTTTCTTGACAAAATATCCACATTTTTTTGTTGCTTTGGGAACTAGTCTCGAAAACCATTTGTAAATATTTGCGATACATCCGCCTGCGTTCAAATTAGCGGACAAAAAAACAAATATGGATTGTTAGGGAAAAGAGAAACGATTAAAAATAATTGAGAAAAAAACTTGCCGACCGCATAGAAGCGCAAAATTTGATTCAAAACGATAAACTCAACAAACTGAGAGCAATTCTTGAAAACTTGTAGAACAAAACTTGACGTAGTTTTTCATGAATGTGTAATCTTCATAACACAAAAAAGACATTAGTTGAAACATAAACGAAAACTTACCAAAAGGGTCCGAAAAAAATGCTTCTGCTTGACTTTTATCCTCCATATTTTCTCATTTCTGAACGAAACTATTTTGAAAACACTTCCAGCTCCGCCATTTTTTAAAAAAAAAGTCCCCGCTACGTCATATTTTCCGTCGTCATTGCATTCTTTGAAGTAGCAAAACTAATTACCTAGTTTTCCCATGAAGAAATTTTTGAAAAACCTGTATTTTGGCTAAATTATTTTATCGAATTACGCCTGAGACTTGTAAAACGCGGACATCTAATACTAATACATTTGAGTAGTTCATCTTGTTCCTAGCTACAAAACTCGATTACATACTTATTAAATTCCTCGGCAAACCTTAGATGTAAATTATGTCGTCCCTCCGGCATCAGATGCAGTACAGAGCCCTTCAGATTCTTGTTGATGTACTGAGGGTGAAATGATGGAACAAGAGGGTCTTTTTCTCCATGGATTATCAATGTTGGGCAAGTTATTTTGGGCAAGAATTCCTGGCAAAGATTTCCATCACATTCTTTGAATATACTCGTCAGACCATCAATCCAACCACTCCACAGTTCTTGAACTTTATCACCATACAGTTCTGGTCATAGTAAAGCCAAATATGTTTAAACAACAGCTTAATAATGCAGTACAAATGAAAAGATGACATTTCCCAATATGCAAGCATACTTTGATATTTGCTTTACACTGTCCAACACCAGATAAGTTTAATATTCAGGGGGGAGATTGCTGAACTTTCTAGTATGCAGGAGGGTATGGCTTAATAAGGAAGACCAACCTTCAAGTGGTTGCCTCATCTTTGGATTCCACTTTGAGACATCTCTGATTGCTTCATATAATTCAAGATCTGTTTTCGTTACAGAAGCATTGCATCCCCAAACAACAAGACGTTCAACAACGCTTGGATATTTCCCAGCTAGGATTAATCCAAATATGCCACCATCACTCCAACCAAGCACAGAATACTTCATGTAACCTAAATGAAACGTGACATAATACACATTGTATTAGTCTCTGTTCACTGCCACACAATTTTGTAGTCAAGGGTGGACCCTTTAATCTTAATGAGTGAAGTAGGCTATTCAATACAGTACCAAGTTGTTCCATCAGCCCGACAGCATCATCCGCATCTCGATGGTAAAAATCCAACGGGAAATCTCGTTTCGGTGGAATCGATTTGCCGTAGCCTCTCGGATCAAACGCAATGACTGTGAAATTATTTTTCAACTGCTCAAGTTGGGGTGCAAAATCAGATCTAGTAGACCCCAGAGCACCAGGAAGACAAAGCAACACTTTCGAACCATCACCAACTTTTTCATAATACAAATCCACATTATTTACTGAGCATTTTCCAGCTTCAGAATGCACCAAACGGGTTAAACTTCTTGTACCAAAGGCATTTCTGGTCGTGCTGGAGCACAAAAGTTTGGTAAAATGCAAGGAAAATCTGGAAAATACCATGTTGTTGATAACGGCGAAAGAACACCCGGCAGTTTCACCCTTGTAAACATTCGTTGATTTGAAAGCGGAAGTCAGAAAATAACAAACTAGGTAAACAATACTTCGAATGAAAAGGCATGACAGTTTTAACGTACGTAACACCAAAAGAGCATGTTAGTTTCGTTCGCAAGGGAGAGAAAATTGTTTTAAAAATTCGCGTGACAAAATTTGTATCATGGTTCAGTGAAGTAGTCGAAGTCCTCAACCAATCAGAACAGTCGAAGATGATGAAAGAGCCAATCAGAGGCTTTGTTTACAAGTGTTTTACAAACAAATGTAACAAAATTTGAATACGAAGTACATATTCGATACAATTTAAAACACTAATTTATCTTTTCAAAAAAGGATGTCTGTTTGAATCTCTTTGAAATAATTAAAACGTGAACATTCTTATACATCTAAATTTTAGCCGGAACTTCAAATCTTTTTTAAGCTGAGACGAGGTCGAAAGCCTTGGCCCATGAACTTCTGCTGCACTGACGCTAGCCAATGATTTTTGTACACATTTTATTACTTATTGGAATTAGCTCTGCAATTTCTATAAATGAAGCAACACGTTTTGTAAGTTTGGGCATGAGTTAAGTAAAAAGGCTAAATTCCCGAGCACGAAATTTAAAAGATGAAAGACAACGAACAAGTCGTGAGGTCAAAAATCGGTGCCCAAGCTGAACTACCATTTTTGGAAAAGCTTGTTTATTTCGTGGTGTACTCCTATTTCCTGGTAACTGCTGTCTACAGAATCTATTTGTATCCATTAGGTATGTTCATATTTGTCACTTACTCTCCCTTTGCAAGTAAAATTGTCTGGTGTAAGATGGAGTAAAGCAGGAGGGACTCAGTCAGGCACAGTGGTCAGGTGATATAACCGAGCCAGTTACAAAACTTTGCTCGCAAAAGTGCCTGTGGAACCTCTATGTGTCCACTTACTAATCGATTTATTCTCAGAAAATCCTGATGAACTGTTCGCAGATGACTTTCAGGATGGATGGAAATTATTGGGAAGAAAGAAGGTTAATTTCAATCAAATTAAACACTATACACCACAAATATTAGACCTATGCCATTTTGGGCTGCCTATGTAGAATCCTATGCTGGTATTTTTACCATCAAAGGCCATACAACTTTAGTTGGACGACTTGTTGTTCAATTCAGTCCCTAGAGTAACATTTGTTCGCCTGCAAGAAAACTTTGATTTTCTTTCTAGGACAATTCAGACTTTGAATGGTCATTTTGGACTGGGCAATTCGTAAATCTTCTACTGGCATCATTGCTTCATTCAATATGCAACCGCTTTGTTTCCAAGATATTTCCACAAGTAGGCAAATACCCAGCTTTCAACCAATACCATGCTTGTAAAGTTGTCCGAGTAAACTTGACAACGCAGCCATCGATAGCTCTCTATTCTCTTGTCTAAGAAACTATATCTTTCCTTTCAGCACCGAATGTTGTTTTTTGCTGTTTTTCAATTGGCATTTATTTCAATAAGTGTTGGCTGGAAACCAGCACTAGTATTTGTCGCACACAATATTCTTTACTACATTGCTGCTAGGTCAAAATCTACTTTTTTTTCTTGGCTAGTTGGTCTAACACTGCTAGCATGTGTGGTATCAGTAGATAGCCTCATACAATTGCAGGTTGGTTGGCAATTCATAGGTTTTGATGTAAAACAAGACAATAATATACATTACCACACAAAAACAAAGAATGCAAATTTTGTACAAGATAAAGCAAGGTACACACAGGTTGAAATGTTACAATTCTTTATAGTTTTACAAAACCACCAGGAGCACAAATGAAGGCGACTTTGTGCTTTTTACAAGTCTAATGTGCCAATTACGAGGAATGAGTTTTTGTCTGGATAGTTGCTTAGCAGACAAGAAAGAGAAGTCTGACAAAGACAAAGACGGGAAAGAAGTCAATTATGGTTTCATTGATTTACTGGGGTATAACCTTTATCTGCCACTGTTTTGTAATGGACCAGTGCTCCTTTACAATGAATTTTACAAACAGGTATACTTGAAATTTTCAGAACTATGAGCAGCATTTTTGGGCATATTTTGACTGTTACTTTAACCGCTATAGCAAGACTTGTGTACCAACGCTTTAAAATCAATTTCAGGTGAAAGAAGCACCAAAACCATTATCTCGTGAAGTATTAGTGTCATTCATGTGGGATGCCATTAGAACCGTTTTCTGGTACATGGTCATGGAATTCGGCTATCACTACATGTATATTACATCACTGGCACGTGACCCATATATAATAGAAAATGTACCAGTGCTGATGTCAAGTGGTCTAATGTATACGCTTGTGCTGCTCTTCTCAGTAAAATACGTAGTGTTCTACAGAGTGGCAGGCATGTTTTCAAGACTAGATGGTATACACCCTCCTGATATCCCAAAATGCGTTTTGAATATCTATTCTTTCATGATAATGTGGAAGTAAGTACAGTACATTAGGTTAAATTCTATGAAACTGACATTTAGTAGGTTTTGTAACCACAGGTATTGAAGATATGGTTTGGGGACTTGACCAAACTCTTTGTTCTACCTTTTCACACAAATTTGTACAGGGTGATGATCATTCCAATATCCACGCAATCTGTTAATGTGGCTAACGTTGCGCATATTATTTTTCTTTAAATATAGGACTTTTGACAAAGGACTACATATATGGCTAATGAAGTAAGAGATTTAAAGTCTCTACGAGTTGCTCACACTGACCATGCTAAAATTTTATCAATTCAATGAATGTCTTTCTTTTTTCAAAACCCGCAGATATATCTATATACCACTTGGTGGTTCCAAAAATGGTTTCTTTAGACAAATCGTGAGCTCTATAGCAACGTTTGGTTACGTATTTTATTGGCATGGTGCTTATGACTACCTGTTATACTGGGCTATTTTGCAATGGATGGGTGTGCTAGCAGAGGCATTGGCGGGCAACCTTTTAAAAACTGAAACATTACAACTCTTGGAAGTGAGTGTGAATATTCCCTGCCAACATAAAAATAGAGAACCGCTTTTTTTACTACGAATGCAAGAACAAAGTTCTTATATTGTTTCAACTGTTTCTGTAGCGCGATGTTCTCTCACCAGCGGCAACGAGACGTCTTCATGCAATTTTTGGTGCTCTCACAATTTTCGCAGCCATACTAAGCAACTGTGTATTTCTCATCAACTACCAGCCAGTTGTGGCTTACCTCAAAGCTGTATTTATTGAAGGTAAAGTCCAAATTATTGCACAAACGAACGACTTCTCTTGACAAGTTTCTTGTCGTTAAGATCACTAGCATTTGTTAGTCATGTGTAGTGCCACGAACAAATTTTTCTCGACTAGTTTCTTGCCAACGTAAAACTTGCTCATGAGTGCGAACAATTTCATTTATCTTCTAGGTGGACCAGTTACATCACTAAGTCTCGCAGCTGTCCTGTATTGTCTAGTTCAAACAATTATGGAAGTCGAACTTCGCACAAAAGATGACAAAATTTCGAAGAAAAACGCGTGATAATACACAGAAACAATTTTTCGTAGATGTAAATTTACAATAAAAGCATCGAGATTGCAACATGATTGCTTATATTGGCTTGCGTTAAATACACTAGCTTGTTAACGAAAACTTGCTCACAACAGCTAGTAGTGCCGACTTCATAAATAAATTCGACTACTATTATGATTTGACGCAAACAAAACTCCGCTGCGTTAAAGTATTCGGGACATCGCTTTTCTCAATTAGCTCCACCTCAACCACCATAAGAAACGAAAGTTTACTTAACTAATCCAATTTTCTTTGCTTCTGTTTCGTAAATGAGCAGTCTCCACATTTTAACAACAAACACTTCTGCCTCGTCATCTAGAACCTACAGGAAGAAAAGAAATCAATTCAAAACAGAGATTACATATGTACTTCATATTGTGACAAAGCTTATAAAATAAAAATAAAAATAAAATAAATAAATACAATAAAGCTACACAAACGATTTTCATAATTTCATTAAAACTCTTGATCATTGCCAAATAACCAGGCATTGATGCGAAAGCAAAACAAAAGATTTAGGACAAATAAATAGCAAAATTAACGTATACACTAAAAGAACCTTTGCCAACGCTGCAATGAGCAAAACTTATACTATTTAGTGAAAAAAACTTACCATAGAGACATCGTGAAGGATGTTTTCAGGAGGACTTCGTGCAAGAAGCTAAATATAAAGTTTTTCGTTTAGTTAGACGCAACGACTAAAAATGATGGTGAACTTGCAGCTATTATAAGAAAATGATATTATACCTTAGTACACATGAAATCCACCAAACTGGGTTCTTCTTCACCAATATATTCCACAATTTTTTTGTTTACCCATGGCCTTATTCTACGATCTATTAAAATCTATAGAAAACAATTCAAAAAACATGAGTCAAAAATATTGGTGGAACATATAGTACTCTGCAGGGTGCGCTTCGCCACACCGCATAAACATACCTCCGAACAAATCCGAAAGAAAATTACCCAAGCTAGAGATTGGAGACTAAATAGAATTACAGTTAGACCACGAACGTTTGCTTGTTTTCTTGCCTCTAGTTTACCTCAATTTGTTGCACACCAAACATCAGGAAAGCTTTCACGGTCTTCGTATATTTCTACGTTTATCGCGTTTTTATGCTCGACTAAAGTGACATCCCAATATATCCATGATGAACAATAAATATCCTACCTGATCAACGCATTCCCAGTCGAGTGAATAAGCAAAGAGTTCATTCTTGGCAGTCGGAATTCTTTCAATGAGTGTTTTTATGCTTTTCTTTTTCTGTTCTGCACTTTTTGCTGTTGCAACAGCTTTCATTTCTTCCTCGGAATAATCTAAAGGCACAAGTTTTCGTTTCGGAGCTTGGTCGGTCAAAGAGTCCTCTTCACTGTTGAATACAGCTTCGAGTTTCTTCCTGTTCGAGTTCGGCTGAAAGAAATATGAATAAAAATGTACACTTCATCGTATCTCAGCAAACAATATTAAACAAAAGCCGAATATCGAAGTAATTATATCGAATACATAAAATAAGAATTATTGCTATGAATTTGATAAAAAGATGTTGATCAGTTTTTACTTGCTTTTACTCAGGTGATCTGAAATCACAAGAGAGGGGACTAGGGCTAGTTGAAACATAGACATCCATTTCTCGTTAAAAATATTTTTTATCTTAAGAAATATATAATACTTTGTTTCCAAGTTTGCAATAGACCTCAGTTTTTCACCATCTAACATAATGACAAAGTTTCAACTAACTTCAATGAGGAAAAAGAAAGAAAGAAGTGATCAAATACAGCAAAATGGATTTCTGTCCTATTGCTCGTCCCAGGCCTTTCGTTCACGGTCAGATCACCTCGCTATAACTATACTATGCACCAAATACGACCATGAAAAAATAGCTCTACCAAACAGCTTCAGACCCCAAACCATGACCAAATAACTCATCATACATACCACTTTGGATTTCATTTCAAAACCGAATGTCTTTTTTTGTGTTGTTTCTGGCCCATCGACCTCCATCTGTTGCACTGGTTCTGGTCCTGGGTTAGGCTGGTGACTGACAACAGGAACAACGTGTTTGGGTGACGTGTATTGTTGAACTGGTGAAGCCACATTTGGAGCGGGCTCCACCTAAATCAAACGAGAAATGA
>JAODVQ020405085.1:0-11032 GCA_025400075.2 Phenganax stokvisi | reverse complement strand
GGAACCTCTCTATAATGGACAACTTGGGGCCAGGAATATACTGTGGAACCTCTCTGTAATGGACTACTCGGGCCAGGATATTTGTCTGTTATAGCAGGGTGTCCAGGGGTTATTTTGTATTGATCTGTAGTATGTTGGAACGCAGAAATTTGTCCATTATATCAAGGTGTCCACTATAGAGGGGTGTCCATTAAGTGGGGTTCCACTGTAGTGAGTGTTGATTGTGTTGTATGTTCTCAGAGGTTGTTATCGGAGCTGGTCTTCAACTGTGACGGAGAGCTGAAAGCTGAAGTAACACAAATGGCAGCCTACTACGAACACCGACTTCAACTGGGCAGCAAACCAATATTCCACATCGAAGCTTTCATAGCCAAATTCATGAGCATCTACAAGAGATTCCTGGAGGAAGGATTGGCCTTTATGTACTAACATACTATAGATTATCCCCTCAACATAACCTGTGACCAATATATATATACAGACTTCCAAGCAATTTTCAAATATTTAAAATTATGATATTATAATATTCAGACTCCAAGATGGCCCCGTCCCCGCTCATTTTCCGTATTGCGAGTGTGTCCATGTCACTTAATTACAGTAGCTCCTCTTTTGAGAGACTACCCCTGAAGGATCTACTGAAGTCTGGTCTCTGAAATGAGAGGTGGTCTTGTGTTGGAGGTTAGTTTGTATGGTGTTGTGTTGGGACAGAGTGTTTCTGATGGGAGGTGGTCTCTGATGAGAGTATATAGGAGTCTCTCAGTAGAGGGGAAACTACTGTAGCTGGGACCCTAATCCTAACATTTTCACCTGGGGTCATCTCCCACTCAAAGAAGAATGCAAACTATTCCAGCACATACAGGGCTTGAGAACTCTAGAATAGGTTTTTAGTTAGCTACAGTGGAACCTCTCTATAATGGACAACTTGGGGCCAGGATATTTGTCTTTCATAGCAGAGTGTCCATTCTACAGGGTGCACTAATGTATTGATCTGTAGTAAGTTGGGACACAGACATTTGTCCGTTATATCGAGGTGTCCGCCGTCCATTAAGCGTGGTTCCACTGAACACTCTATAAAGTGATGGGGAGTGTCTGTACTTTGTAATACAGTATATGACACTGCTACGATCTATTTGGGCACTAGTGTGGCTTGAGTTTATCATCCCCCCACCACCTGTGTTTCCCTTACGGCAGCTCTCTATTTCAACTATCCTCAACTAAATCCCCAAGTGGTTTAGAGTAACACTCACCAGGTGTATGATTAGCCATCACAGTTGTGCCTCATAGTCATCTGGTTTAGACTGCTAAGATCACATAAAAACATTTGTTTACTCACTCGTACAAAACAAACAAAACTCAGTAACAACACAACAATTGAAACATAATACGCACATGAGAATGTAAAACTGGGGAATTAAAATGGTTGGACGGGGGGGATAGGTGGCAGAGATAGAGGTGGTATGGTGGGAGGTATATAGAGAAGGAAGTGTCAATGATGGTGCAATAGATGTCCATTGCTTGTCGTCCCATTGGGTGTGTTCATATAGTATGGATCCAGACTCTGAGGAGTTGAGACCATTTCCTCCAACATCATCACCAGTTTGGGAAAATCTGGTCTTTGTTCTGCGCTCTCTAACCAACACAGCTCCATTATACTGTGCCTATATAGAGCGAAGAATGAATGCATTGAATGGAGAGGTAATGATTTTATGGAGACAAGAACTGGGTTTATACAGACAAATTTGGAAACCAGTTCACAAATACAGAAAACATGTATACTGCATTGCACCACTTTTTAAGGCACAAATATTTTCTCTGATAAAGTTTGTGTAATAGCTTAGCGGAGACAATTTTTTTTTGCAAATCATTATAAACACAGTGCCATATTAAACTAAGAGAATATTTTGAGTGTTATTATTTTAGCCATCCACGAAAAAACACAAATTATGCACTTCAAAATTTGGCACTGTGGTTTAAACCATGATATGGAGCAATCATTGTTAGAGCCTTTATTGAAGGGTATGATGTATTCAAGTAGTCTTGTCCCCAGACACCTCCCCCCTCACATGGCAGGAAACTAGGAGATGGGTCTGGTGTCTTATGAAAGTTTCTTGGTCTGGGAGCCCAGATTTGAGATCTCCAATCAGATTGCAGAACATCCAATCAAGGTCACACACATCCGCAGTCAACGATCATCCACAGAAATGGGGCTGTAGAAAGTCACAATTTGTGTGCAACGCAGTCGAACGGATACTATGGATATGGACCAAGAGAAGCTTCATAAGACACCAGACGTTACTTTCCCCTTGTGAGTGGAGCAGCTGGATACAAGACTAGTATTTGAAGGACTAGGAACCTCCCTGTTATGTAATAATGTTCACTAGAACTATCTGTGTTCTCCGTCAACTCCTCCTGTTTGATTGTATACACAACATGAGGAAGTTTAGTAATTTATGTCGTGTATAAGGTCATTGTACTCTTGGACTCTAAGAGAGTGGCTAACTTGATAAGGTTAATCACAATTACGCTTGTTTGCTATGGTGTTTATCATTATGATATGCATAAGGTCAGCGGAATGCCAAATTGGTCAATTTGCTCTCATGAATCAATGCGATGAAGTAAGGCAAGGCAAATGCACAAATAACAAATCAACAACATCCAGAACAGCTTCTTTTTCCAAAGGAAAAATATACTTCTCTGGATGGGACTCGAACCAATAACACTACGCAGACAGGGTGAGTGCTGAGCTACCAGAGCTACTGGGTCGA
Source organism: Phenganax stokvisi (assembly GCA_025400075.2). Classification (NCBI taxonomy): domain Eukaryota; kingdom Metazoa; phylum Cnidaria; class Anthozoa; order Malacalcyonacea; family Clavulariidae; genus Phenganax; species Phenganax stokvisi. The sequence goes on along the minus strand of JAODVQ020405085.1, from coordinate 8,267 downwards.
GTCAATGACACAATATAAGACAAAGGGAGAATGAATCTCACATTTCTTGGGGACAGAGTCGTGGTTTCTTGAGTCTCCGACCTCCACCTATATAATCTACCATCTCGTGGTTCCCGACCCCGGGATAGGGGGTAGAGCCTAGTGAGAATACTTCCCAACATACTACACCAAATGACCACTGCAGTGAGAGAGAGGGAGAGAGAGTGAGTGAATATTGAGAGAGAAACTAATAGCTCTCACAATCTATTGTATGATTGACCTTTGTGAGACACAGAATGTTTACAAAGTAGTAACGTGGTCAGCATTGGACTATAGTATGCCTGGCTTTGTGGGCCCAGTGTAGAGCAGTTTATGGGACCCCACAAGCCGGGCAGGAGAGAGAGAGAGACTCAGAGAGTCCAAAAGAGGCATTGAAAGAGGTATTGAGAAGTAAGGATAATAGACATAGGAGGAGTTTAATATACAGCAATAATAATGCTATAATATAGTCCCATTGCCAGTTGTACTATATTATGTAAAGGATGTCATATTACTAGTGCCCCTGTAGTCATCTGGACTATGAAAACTCCCACTACCACATTCACATAGCAAGCTACTATACACTCATTAACCACTGTTAGGTGACATACTATGGACAAAACAACATGCTCGATATGGTTGGTTGAATTCCCTCTACTCCACATACGGAGCCTCTCATATTTCGCTCTCATCTTCAGCATCTTAGATCACTTTGCAATCGTGTTTTATTACTCTGGCTAATAAATAGACACTAAAGCTCTATTAATGTCTATTATATGGTACACTTGAGGCAACATGATTGTACTCTTGAGGGAAGGCAATGGTATGCATGATGTAAACTGACCACATCTGATTTTACTGTGAAGACATTATCGGCCAGGCTCTCTGGAGCCATCCATTTGACGGGGAGCATGGTCTTGGTCCCCATTCTATAGTAGTCTTTGCTATAGACGTCTCGCGAGAGACCAAAATCTGCAATGTGCACGTGAAGACCTGCATCCACCCTGTAGGAATGACAATCATAATGAAGTGTTTATAATTATAAACCCAGAGAGTATGCTGCAACAATATCTTTCTTACTGAGTACACAGCTGCCATAGAATTACCATAATTAAATTCCATCAGAAATAGACCGTGTAGTAGTATGTATTGTAGCTGCTAAGAAGCAATGACTACATAGAGTGAAACCTGAGCTAGTGGTCACCTGAGCAATGTGGTCACCTCAGTATTCTGATCACAAACTGAAGTCCTGACAGCTAGCTGTACAATAGCTTGCTAACTGTATAATGCAGCTGCCTATATATCTAATCAGGCCAACTGAAGCTGACCTGAGGGTGACCAGATTAGACAGGTTTCACTGTACTCTCTAAAGCTGGATAGCAAGACATGATGCAGCAGCTATATACCTAACAATGCATTTAAAACAATGGATCAATTCCTACCTATAGCAACGTATTATGATAGCGTATACCTTATGTGCTGGTGTGAAAATGGGAAATTAACTAAATTAATGTCACACAGTCAGAGAAAGTATTGCATGTAAGGTGTAGGAGACAAGGAAAAGAGAGTGGGTGTGCAATGGGCTAGTTAGGGGGGAATTCTAGGTATTCTCTAAAGGGTGGTCGCTACCAAGAACTTCAGGAAGTCTATAGTATTATGTCAGACCTTGTGTCAACTACTAGATTAGGCTAGTGTGTGAATAGAGATGGGTATATATTGGCAACTCTATACTGGACAGTTTGGAGCCAGGATATTTGTCTACTATAGCAGGGTGTCTGTTCTGGAGGGGTTAAGATGTATTGATCTGTAGTAAGTTAGGAAGCAGAAATCTGTCTGTTTATTGAGGTGTCCACTATAGATAGGTGTCCATTAAGCGGGGTTCCACTGTATATAGTTGACTCACATGCAGTTGCGGGCGGCGAGATCTCTGTGTACAAAACTCGAGCTGGAGAGATATTCCATTCCTTTTGCTACGTCCAGACACATTCTCAACACTCGGTCCTGATTCAGACCCTGCAATATTTTACAATGTTATATAATACCATTATTCATGAACTCCTATATATACTATCATAGATGTCTGGTATGCATTGGGGGCTGCTGCAATAGCTACCGGTCTAATTTGGGGTCATGAAAACTGGCCTGATAGGGTAACCTGTAATTTGTTAGTATTCATTGACCTAGACAAGCAACAGGCATACCCAGACTGTATAAAACAACATCAAGACCAGACTGACAATATAAACAATATAGTCTACCAAATTTCTAGTTTTTCTGCTATTATTACAGCAGGACCCTCAGACTGTCTGTCCCACTGCTGTATCAACAATGAGTTAGTGAGGAAACAGTAACACAATGCTAGTGCAACTGCATCCAGGACGATCCTTTTCAAAGAAAAGAACTGCCCTGGACAGGACTCGAACCCATGACACCCAGCATTCCAGGCCGAGTACTCTACCAACAGAGCTACCGGGGGCAGGGCCCGAATCTACGACACAACACAACTTGTTGTGCTCTTGCCTTTCTTTGATGTTTCCTCACTAAGCTAATCATGCAAGACGAAGGAAGAGGGGAAGGAAGTCACTGCACTGTTCTTAGCATACAGTGGAACCTCGTTAAAGTGAACTCCAGAGGACTAGCTTAAAATGTTCACACAAACAGGAGTTTCATTTAAAGAGTAGCTAGAGTACAGTGTATGCTTATAGAAGGGACTTTAGAGTTAGTTCATACTAAAGGGGTATTTCGTATTAACAGTGTTCACTTTAACAAGGTTAAACTGTAGTAATACTGTCTCACGTGACCTTACATAAATTATTATAGTATGTACCTGAGGGAAATGATTGACTCTGATACTAGATATTGAAGGATCTCTGAGAGACATGAGATACGATCGAAGGTCTCCATTAGCCATGTAGGGAAGTACAATAAGAGGGAGGTGGTCAGCGGTGTCGAGACAGACACCGAGGAGTTTGAGAACATTAGAATGATTAAATCCCAGCATCAGGATTGATTCCTTGACGAAATTGTTAATATCCTCCACTGATGACATATCTAGAGTGAGACAAAAGCCCAGTTTACACGGACACCTAAAACCAGTTTGCAACAAATCTGACTTAAACTGGCTGACGTGTTAACAATTGAAACCAGTTAATACCAAACCACTTTGTTTCTACACACTGAGATTCATGCAAGTACCCAATAAACTCTGCTTCTTTATAAAAAGTTCTACCAAAACCTATCAAAGCTGTCTCTAGCTTAGTAAAATTAGTACACTTTAACCAGCTTAAGTTAAAACTGGCTTAGAATTGTACGTGGTATGAACAGAACATGGTTTGTACACTCAAGAGCATTGTCTATGTTAACAGAGCTAGAGAAAGATCGCCACAGGAAAAACCAAGGGCAGTTAATATAGCGAGCCCACACACACGAGATTATTTCTCTCACAAGATTCAAGAATTAGTAAACATGTGCAGTGTAACAAGATACTAAAATCTAATAGCATTCTCTGCCCTATTTACAAAATTCCCCAAAAGATTTCCAAATTCCAGAGTCTCTCTGTGTCTGAGTGACTAAAGGTCTGCAAAGCTTACTATCAGCCAACACATAAGAGACTGAAGAGAGCACATCACAGAGCAACTAAACTATGATAGAGAGTTAACATTTCACAAAGCAATGGAATGGTATTTGTGGAAGAGGTAGAGTGTTCCAACAACAATTTGGTCAAATAAATTCACATTAGGGAGCTGCTTTAGTTATAGTTCTTCATGAGTGAAACTTGTCTATATAATATAATGACCAATCTAGATCACCTCTCTATAAAGACCAAATTTCTGTGTCCCAAAATAGTGCTTGAACCATTGATTGTCAACCCTCCATTTTAGAGACCACCTCAACTATAGTCAGGTTTCGTTATACGTATGTTTGCACCTTTTACTGTCTTGACGGCGACTTCAGTAATTGTATCATCTGCAGCCTTCATCGTTCCTCTATACACCCTACCAAATGCTCCTGCAACACGAGATCTCAGTAATACTATTTGTAAACAGAGTAGGTGAGATAGTATTATGTGGTATTCTCATATAAACACTTTGTAACAGTCAGCACAGGCCAGATTACTACATAAGTGGCTATTTGCTATCAGAGTACTGGTTGGCACCAAATGGCACCTCCCTATTTAGTTTTGTGTGGGCTTGCCCCAGTAGCTAATATTCATGTCTATTCTCACTCCATACAAACAACTTTAATTCAGTTCTAAACTCACTATAACCATAAACATGACCAGGATCGATTATCATACAATCCACATGCAGTGTAGATAAAATCCAATCCCATGGCATAATATGGAACATTCTAAGCCTGACTCCCTTGACTCATACATAGGTAAGTACCACATTGTTAACTTGGCTTTAGACTATTGACAATACCTTCTCCCAGGCATTCATAGAGGACTAGTTGGTCCTCATTTAGCAGTAGGCTGTTAAGAATCTCCCTCCATTCACTGTATATGTCAATATTGTTTGAGGAGCTGACTGGTACGAGGTAGTTGGAGGCTGGTCTCCCTTCCATCCTTATATAGTCCGGAACTGCAGAATAACACCATGAAAACTATAGGATACGTAGAGTGGAACCCCATCATTCTAGCCATAGCGAGGAACTTTAAAATGGCAAGTTTGGAGGGGGGGCTTGGTTTTTAGGGCATAGACATAGAAGGACTTTAATAGATTTATAAGAGAGATATGTATGAATACTGTGGCCAATTTGTTCTAAGGGTATTGGCTGTGTGGCTGGATATGTGAGAGGCTCTGAATAGCGAGCTTCAACTAGATACCAAATAGAGCCTAAATGACTTTGAGAAACACACAAGTGTATGTAAGAATGTATCATGTGACGCTCAGGTAAAACAGAATGTGTTGTTTCCTTGCACTTCTACATCCATTGGATGCTGCAGTGGTGTGTAAAGGTGTGGCATTTGTTAAGAAAACTCGAGGTCAGTGAAGAGAGAGAATTCATGAGGCTGGGGTCTTGGAGGAAATTTAGTCAACATTCTACAATAATGGGCACACCTCCACACACACACACACACAAGACTATGTGTTTACCTGAAGGAGCTTGTCTTTCATTTTCAAGATTATAACTCATCTTCTTTCTGAAAAATAACAAACCAATAAAATTAGAATTTTTATTTAAGTTTTTTTATTGTATATACCTGATAGCTCTTTCTCTGCTGATAAAGAGTGAACAGAATATGGTAATAACAGCTACTATGACCAGGAAAGTGGTAATTGCTGCAACACTGGCTCCTATTATTACAGCTATGGGAATTTCTGCTCTTGGTGGTGGGGTTGTCGTTGGTGGTGGTGAAGCTGTAGAATTATTGGATGACGTGGAATTTTCATCAGGTTCTGTTGGAGCTATGATAGAAGTATGATAAAATTATCTACTCTAATATTGTGTAGTTAATACCATTTCGGCAGGCCACAAAGGCTCTATCGCAGCCAGTTTCAAAAATTCTACCAACACCATCATGAGGACAGTCTGCCAGTTGTTCCTCTGATCCAGTACAGTTCACTCCTGTTAATAAGTGTTGGAAATCAAATTCTCCTTCAGGGTTCCTCGTATCTCTGCTCACTAAAACAATTAAGCTCAAGTGTGTAGCAAATGAAATAAAGAACTAACCAACTTCTTCAAACCCTAGCTGTCTGCAGGCCACAGCAGCAGTAGCCTCACTCCAATAATCACTGTCATTTGCACACACTGATCCCCACTGACCAGTGTAACACACTTGAACTAATCTTGCAGTAATTGTTATTCCTTCTATATCTATCAGGCGTATCTCACCGTCACTGCAATCAGTATCTGGAAGAGCTTTATAGAAACGTTGATTCAAATCCATATCAATAGATATAACCATAGGCTTTACCTTCACATATAACTCCAACATCATAGGAATGATCATTCATGACTACTGGGTCAGTAATACACTCTGAGATATTAGCCTTGGTTCCTGAACACATCACATTTCTAATGAGAATTGGTTGGGTTGTTGGTCCCCTTCCAAACATTTCAGTAGTCACTCCAATTGGTATAGCTACAGAGCCATTTAGTGACCATAATAGCATCAGTTATAGTTATTACTGATACTTACTACTGTTTGTTTCATTGAATCCTAACTGTCGACACACGACTGTAGCTTCTATACTAGACCATCTGTCCAACCGACTTATAGTTCCCCATAATCCTTTCAGACAGATCTCCACCCTGCCAGCCACTGATCTTCCATCCACCAGTGTTCCATTAACCAGACGAACTCTCCCATCCTCACATCTCTCTTCCTCTGGAACTAGGAGTAACACACCTATATAACTAACACATGTGATAGCAAAATTTGATGATACCTTTGCATATGACTCCTCCAGCTATCAATGAAGGGCAGGTATTACCATTTGGAAAACAACGACTAAGGCTTTCCTCATTTCCACCACAGAATAGGTTAATATAAGAATAAGGCCCTGATATATTCTCGTAATCTATCCAGACTGCATCTGTTATGATAACAAAAATTAAAACTTCAGTGTAGCAAAACATATATAGCTATAGCTGACCTGAGGGAGAGAAGCCTAATTGCTTGCAGGCCAAACGAGCGTGAATCGTATTCCATACCAATCCGGCGCAGATAGGTCCCCACAAGTTGTCCTTACACACCTCTACGATTCCCATGTAGCTACTGTTCGCACCGACCAGACGAATGTCCCAGTCATCATCGCACTGTTCATCAGGAACTAGATCTGAACCACTACTGCCGTCATCTTCAGCTCTGCAAGGCCAACTCAACTCTAATGTCAGTAGTAACAATAAAAACCACACTAGCTTTCTCAACATCTTTACTAGCTAATCTTACTAGCTACTCAACTGCACCAAACAAAACAGGATTTCGCATTCGCACAATTTTTGTGGGCGGGTTAGTGACTCTGGTGCGCATGCGCTGGACTGGTGAAAAGAGCGCGCGAATTTTGAAGGAGAACCTATCGCGCGCAAAAGTTTTAACTTATAACTAACTAATACGCCTCAGTTTACTTACTGCAAATATATTTTTAGTGAGTACAGTTTTACGTATTCACTGTACAATTGAAGAAGAATTAATGAATTAAAAAGGCCAGACGAAATGCAGAACGAAATGAAGAAAAAGGGCAAGTCTATTCTAAATAATGCCTACTGTTCATACCTATCTCAGCTCTCTACTTCAGGAGATCGTAGAGGACGAGGGAGGCAGCTGGAAGCCACTGTTCATACATCTCTCCCTCCTAGAGTACAGGGATCTCTGAGAGCATATCTGAGAATGTCAGTTTCTGCTATAGAGTGGCAGTATACAGTTGGTCCTCCTGCTTCTAAACTGTGTGTTGGAGTGAGATGGTGGGGGGAGGTCTCTCCTGGTACTATCTTCAGGTGAACACTACTAGCTAGTGTACTACATAATGATTCTGGCTTATAGAGCTATCTAATAGCTGTGACTACTACTATGGTTGAACTGCGCTTATGGATATCTCTCATTACACTGGCCCTATGAACTCCATAACTCGTTGTAGTGACACTGTATAGCAGGAAATTTTTTGTATGGGTCCAGAAATTCAACCTATCAAAATTTGTGTGTGGCTATTCTACGCAGCACGTACACAGGCATACAAAATTCAAACCTACTAACATTTCTCTACTTACGTTTTGTACAGACTATATGAAAAATTTTCCCCACTGAAAATTACCTGCTATACAGTAATTTTATGACTCAAGGGAATATGGCTTACCTCTAGGCACTTTAGTCTACCATAGTAGAACCTCTCCAATTACCTCTATAACACATACATACATATGTAGTACCCTGATACAAAAGAGAATTTTTTTCTGTTTCCCAACTACAACTGATCACAACACGTTTGTAACCCCTACAGAATACGTCCTGTTCTAATGAACAAAGCTCCAAGTTGTCCATTATAGAGAGGTTCCAGTTTAATGAAATGGCATTAGAAGGTTTCTATGTATAATATTTTGGAAGGTCATTTATATAGTTTCTTTCTCCTCTTGTTTGTAGGGTTCCAGTTGTTGATGGTCGAAGAAGATGTGTTGCTGATAGCACTACTCTTGCTTTCTTCCCTGTCCGTTCAGCACTGCCTCAATTCTCAGCCTATCTCAGAGGTACTTCTTCTCCTCCTCCTCAACCTCCACCTCCTCCTCCTCCTCCTCCACCACCACCACCA
>JAODVQ020404976.1:0-11033 GCA_025400075.2 Phenganax stokvisi | reverse complement strand
CCATGGAAACAGATGTTTGTGGCATCTGCTTCTCAGAGGAAGACAAGAAAAATGACGCAAGTAACATAGACTGGATAGCATGTTCAGTCTGCAACTTATGGGTACATACTTCATGTGCTCACCTAACAACAGACGAGATATTTCTCTGTCCTCATTGTTCTTGAATGGTTATTAAATTTGCTCACGCCCTGCTAGTCCCTCCATGCTCCTTCGATGCTCGTACTGTACCCGTAACTTCACAAGTTAAATAATAATACACAGCGTCCACGGGGTTAAAACCCGGCGGTCACGCCCATATCTCCAAATTTGGCAATGCTAAACTTCTCTCCCTAGTCGCATGTGTTTTTTGACGAGAAAAGTCCGGGCCGTTTCTCGTGTCGCTAGAGAGATGTTGGGCAGTGGACCATGACAATAATGTATTGATTCGAAAGCTAGAAGAGAGAGGATCACATTAGTCACAATACCGCTCCTCTTAGAAGTTCAGGTGAGCCATTATAAGCCCATTCATGTGAGAAATGTTCTTTTTGGACTCACGTGTGTTCAAACTTTTTGGGATTTTTTGGTTTGGTGAAACTTCTGACACTTGCTTGTTATACCTTAAAATGAAGCTACATGTGTTAGCAATAGCCTGATCAGGTCAAATAACGGATTGGTACAAAAAGCTGAATATGGCACTAGGTAGTTTAGAGTTCGTTTTGTGTGTCGTATATAGAGAACGTAATATTTCGGTACTTTGATAGGTGTGCCCAACTGTGTGTATGTGTAAGGGTTTAAGATCCGGTAAACTTATGATTATGCTATATAAACATGTACTAGTCTTATTTTTCTGGTGATTCACCAAATACATAGTTCATTATTGTCTGTAGTTCTTCATCTTTGTCCATCTCATCTTCCCTGAATAGGTCCAAATCATTGTCACTATTGTCAACATATACATCATCTTTTTCTCCTTGCAGCAACTCTTCAACCAACAGGTCAGACTCTTCAGTGCATGTTTCTTTCTGTGGAGTGTTATGTGTGTTTTTGCAGTAGCAGCAAACACAATTTGGTCCACAAATGCGGCCATTCTTCTTACACGAGCATATGCGTGTTTCACAACCCTGTTTTGCACTTACACCCTGAGAGAAAAAAATTAAGTGACTCTTGGGATCTTGCTATGTTCTTGGGGTCCTCCCATATAACCAGTAGTTGTCCATTTTCTCGTTGCCATCCATAATCTGTTATGGCTGCATAAAATAGCATTAATTAACCTTTAAAACACATTTTAATAATTATACCTGGCAAAATCATAGTCGCCATTGTAGCAGAGTTCCACATCTTTAAAACCCACTAGCACCGTCTCCAGTGGAGCAAGAGTGACTCCATTGATGGCATTGGGTGACTCTCTGTGTCTGCTCTTTGCTGAACAATCGCTCTAATTTTCCCCAACCATACAGAATGTTGATCAGCAATTGTGACTGCTTTGATGCTATTGAATAGTGCTTGTGGAGTTTGTGTTCGAAATGCAGAGTGGTGCTGCTTATGATAAGCACACCCTACCAGGCGTAAAATTGAGTATTTGGCATACAAGGAGTTTGGCTCCCCCATATGTCCTAATAGCCCGTTAGAGCCACAGATGAAAGGTGCACACTGAAAGAGGATGGATAGAAAGCTCACCTTTCCAATGCCATTAAAAAATGATGTATAGTCACAACCTGTGGCTATAATTATATACCATTTGCATTAGGCATGGTCTAGTGTGATTTGGGACTTGTGAGAGGTCTGGGTCTGCAATGAGTGCCTGCGCCAAGTTGTTCAAGTGTAGGTACCGTGCACCACTATCAGTGTGTTTACTTAATTGTACAACCACTTCTCTCTCTGGTATCTCTGAAAGCACTGTCAAACCTATATGGTATACATCAGTGTCCGGAGAGAATATCACTTTTCGAACACCGCACGAGTATTAGCAGTGTAGCCAGACCCTAAGATCGGCTTTGTCTGCATTTGAACTCAGATCTGTCCGTAACACTCGGGAGCGCTCACTTGTGATGCTGTATGCCTTAGGACCAACATTAGCAATAAATTGTTGGTTTGAGCGTAGTGATGATGGAATTAGACGCAGCATGTCATCAACAACATACCTAACAAGATTCGCTTTGCAATTGTGACAATCTAAGATAGCCCTCCACTTCTCTGGAATCATGAGGTCACCCGAAAATTCTGTGCAGTAGTGGTCATTGCTTTTCTCTTTTTGTTTACTAGTCATTTGCCATCTTCTTTGTTCTATCTCCTTAGGTGAGTCTCGTTGGAGACCAGTCACGTCAAGAACTACAAGCACCTTGATGACTCCAGCACAGTAATGTGGTCGGATGAAACTTGACAGCAAAAGCTTTATGTACTCCTCCATTTAGTTCATTGGTGGCAATGGAGTTGTCTGAATGAGGAACATTCCTTCTAGTATGACAGAGTGTGGTATCCATTGTGTTTCTAGTGTTTTGGTTATGATAGAGGGGTTTTTGTAGTGCCTCTCTAGAAATGATGTAGAGCTCTTCCTTTGTAAAGCAATCCAGTGCTGTCCATTAGAGCTCTAGGAACAGGTGATTGTGGTCCTAGAAGGGTGTCCAGGTCACCATGAGTCTCCTCTCCATGTTCTGTCAGCCACACCATTGTTTTATTCAGGTAACGTTTAAAGACTTTTTCCACCTGTTTTATGTGCTTCTTTTCACTTTGTGTGGTGGTGAAGGTACTTAGACTTTTCCGTCAAACTGTAACTGATGTACTGGGTGTATCAGGCAACTTATTACAAATCAAATTTTCATATTCCACTTGCCCAATTGCCTGAAAATTTAGCAGGTCATGTTGCTGCTCCTGTGTGGCCTGTATATCTTTCATAAAATTCCATAGACCTTTATTCTCAGCTTTGTCATGAAACAGGCCATGTTTGGATATTTCTTCTTTCATTCGCTCTACATTTACGCGTGACTTTCTGTCTCTGCTTGTTGGTTTGTGTGAGAAGAATGAGCTTCGCTCAATTCTCTCTGGAAACATTTGTTCTTGGAAAATTCTTATGCAGCATGCACGAAAAGGTAGATAGTTAGAGAGGTATTGCATTTTCTCAGGACTTGGGCAAACCACAGCCATTTTTGCATCCGGGTTTATCTTCATTTCGTGGCATTCGTCCAATCTAACAGCATGCCAGACTGTGGACGTTAGTCTAACACTGAAGTAACCTTGCTCTAGGTGCCTTCTAACAGGGGCAGGCAGAGTTAGAACATCAAACATGTGATTGGGGATCAGAGATTGGTATATCGGCCTATCGAATGCAGAGATAATTGGTGCCAGCTGCTTTATGCTACCATTCCGGAGCTCCCAATTCCGGTAACACATAGACACAAAAAGACCAAAGTAGGACATTATGTCATCTGTGACAAACTGATACCAAAATTTTATTGTATCTTGCTTTTGTGAAAGCTCTTCCATGAATTGATTGAACTCAGTGTAAGATAGCCCAGAACTGGAGATGTCACATACTAGTGCACTCTGAAAGCATAGATAATATAGCGGGGAATGGGATTGGAAACGGAAGTAATTACGGCACATATCTGCGCACACTCCGCGTTGTCAAGGTGAGGTCAAAGTGCAACCTGAGTTTGTTATCAAGCTTCAGGTTTTCTCTCTCCGTGCGATGTCTGAATGTGGACTGATGGACAGTTTGCTACCAGCTCTTTATGACTTACTTGATGCTGATGCAGTTCTTTATTCTGGTGGAACTATCGCCACTTCATCGTTAAAAGCAGCCGAAAGCTTACTGAGATGGATGAAGCAAGATGACAACAAAGCGAAGGTAGAAGTTTTCGGCGCAGAAATTACCAGAATACTAGATGGGGTATTCACGGTAGAACAACGGTCACCCCAATCTACAAGGGAGAAGATGTGGGGTACGTTCCACTCCCTTCGAATTTCCCCTCAATTTACCCGTTTATGGAGTGAATTCCTTCAATCAGCCAACATCCTGTCAATACCCATTTTCTACCAGAGCCTTACCGACCTAATATTCCAAAGGAGAATAAAACTTCATTTCAAAGTCCAATCTTTGCCTAGACCGGGGGAATGGAAGATCAAAGATAGTGTGCTAACCTTTGAGGAGCAGAATGCAGTCTGGTATGCTGCTGGGTATGTTTTGCATATTGTTAGTACAAAGTCTTTCAAGCAGAAGAAGAATCACCTTGTAGAAGCTGTACAAGTCATTGTGAGCAATGACGATGATGTGGAGTATAATGGTGCATCTGCCAGCTGGACATCAGTTGTTGATTGGGGTGGTCTTCTTCACATTAGTGATGATTTGTATCGTGTGTTCTTATTGATGGAGCTTGAAATATGAAGACATCTCAGAGTTGAGAATTCACTGGAACTATTTTCCTCGATTGAGGGCAGAGTCATTACCTTATTGCTGACTAATGTAGATGTTCAGTTTTACTGGTGCATTATCTGTCATGATATAGAAGATGTTGCACAGGAGCTGCTGAAGGCCGTAATTATGCTTTGGACTACTGTACGTGGCTTTTTATTCGCCAAGTCTTGTATGGAGATATACAAGCAAAAGACTTGCAAATCTTTGTAAAGGTCAAAAGCCCTCCAGAAAAGTCTTTTTCATGGAGTTATAGAATAAACTTGATGCCGCCAGATTATTGTTGTTATTATAATACCACGACATGTAAATATTATACTGGACTATGTAGATACATCACATCATAAAATGATGTATAAGTATAATGGATTGAAGATAAAAAGTGTTAAAAGAGCAATTATTTTACTTTACTTGTGGGAATGTCATCTTTTCATTAAGGATGAATTGTTCTCTATGTTCACGTCACGTTTTTTCTTCCTGTAACAATTCCCACTGGACACATTCTGGCACATTGAATTCACTACTCTCAGTGCCTGAGTGTTCTGGCAAAATTCTTGTACTGTTGGGTTCTCATTAACTCTTTAGGGCCGAAGTAAACGCGCAATTTACGCGCGTATTACGTATATAAACGGCGTTTTTGCCTTCCGCAACCACAACCTCTGGATGGTAGAGTGGCTAAGCACCTGAATTTCTGAGCAAGAGGTCCCTGGTTCGATCCCTGGTAACGCCGCTTTTTACGCGACTTTTTTTCCTTTTTTAACGGTACCGTTTATCATGGGTATTACGTAACGTTTTGACGCAGATCTGCGTCGTCGGCCCTAAAGAGTTAACCTTACCCCTTTGCCTTTGGCAACCAAAAAACTTCTCGAGGGGATCCTGGCATAATTTTTCACTTAGGAAGCTTGTAACTCCAGGAATAGTGAAGGCATATTTGACAAGGGCAACAAATGATTTCACTGCAATGATTATAAAATTAATGCAGGTTATAATTATATAAATTTCACCTGTTGTTCGTAGGCCTATGAGGGTCTCAGGGCTCAACATCATTTTGTTCTGTTGTGTTCTGGGTATTTGTTGAACTCGAACACTTCTCTCCCATTGAGCTAAGTACCCAAGGAACTCAACTTCTAGCCACTACATGTATAGGAGGAGGCAAAAAGTTATAAACATACTGTACTGACACTGTTACACTAATTAGTTTGGTGAGCTGAAGAGACCTAGCTAACTAGTTGTTTATCGTACGGGAAGATTAAAGGAAATGAGCCACCTCTGGGAAGTTTGTCAGCTACACAGTGACTAAACTAATGTGGTACATCTTCAGGAAAGTGTATGTACACAAATACACATCACAACGAGATGTGAGTCAACATAGTAATAAATTATAAAAAAAATAATTATTGTGCACATTGTGTTGTTTTGTTCCCACTGGCCAATTAGCTATACTTAGGCTTAACATTAAGTCTGAAATCTGTCGGTGATCTATATGGGTCTTGAAAAGGTTTCCGTTTCTTTTTGCCTGTAGTGTACAAGGACACATTAAGGCAATCAAAAAATTGGGCGAAAATTAGAATGAATTCAGCTGTTCCTTCAGTTTCCTCTCCGCCCGTGAGAGCCAAGGCCTTATGGACAGACTCACTCAAAACCTAATGGAGTTTAATATCGTATATAAATAAAAAAATAATATAATAGTGAAACAGATAGTGTGGGGCAAGTATTCTTTGTTCACGAACATGTCCTTAACTCAGGTTTTTCATTAACTGTGAGAATTATGATAGATCCTAGCCTTGTGGTAAGTGTTTGCTATAGAGTAGGCATCTGAACTTAGGGGTATTCATTATGAGTGGTATATGCTTATCGAATCTCAGCGGCTAAGTCCACTCTCATCTTTGAGAATGATGTTATCATGACATGCTCCAAAGTGAGCTTTGGGACAAGTGAAGGTCCAGGTGTACTTCTGTCAGCTCCTGAGTTCCTGTGGTATAGGTCTACAATATGCTTCCACTTCAGTTCTTTCCCATTGCACTAGATGCAATACAAATTTATATTCGTAATGATCGGCATCTTCATAACTAACCTGTAAAGTGCGAGATCTGTTTGCAAGTGCATTCCTAGATGTTTTCAACAGGTGAGGCACGTCTGATAGGAAGTAGATAATTCATTCTGGTGAATATGGATTTATGGTCATATACGGTGCAGTTTTTGAAGACAAATCATGTAGACGGAAAAAATGCCGATTTGTTGAGGCACCATCTGTGGTCACAGCTAGAACTTTGAGACCTACAAACTCTATACGTTTGATGGCTTCCCAGAATGGCTGGAAAAGCAAATCGCCAGTCACTTTGTTACAAGGACACTGGACATACTGAAATTCAAGGTTCGTGAATAAACCACGTACCATCATAACTGTCATTGTTTTTGCAAGCTTTTCTTCCTGTCCAGAACTACTTTGCAAAGACTGCTCAAAAGCAAGAAGATGGTTATTAATTTCCCCGAGATTTGTAAAACCAATTAATTGATTCGTGTGTTTGTTGTATATGAGGTCTTCCTTGATATACATTTCGTCAATAAGGACTACAGTGTACTTCTCTCGTTCCAAACAACTCTCTGCCTTAACAACAGCAACAACAGCTAGCTGCTTGTCAACTTCTGCTGAAAACCTGAGGCTATTTTGACAAAATGAGTGTAATCTCGGAGTGTCCGCCGAGAAGGAAGTCTAATACACCCTAATGAACGAAGTGTTTCATACGCTCGCCCAGATACATGCCTGAGGTAAAGGCACTATTTAATTAGCAGTGGATGCCATCGCATGGAGGAAGCCTTTGCCATCCTTGAGGCTTCTTGTTGCTGTTTCTAAAAGATATATTGAAATGAATCTTGTGGGTAGTTAGTTGATATACTGGCTTCATTATCAGCAATGATGGTTTGCAAATCATCGTGCATAGCTGGATCAACTACAACACCATCCTTTTCAATGGCTTCCTCTACCTTCGTTTTCAGCCTCTTTATTTGGTCTCTAGAACGATGTAATTCTGTGTGCATTCGTTGAAGTCGCTCCACTTTCTCGGGAGTACGTAAGAATCGGTAGTTCGCATGGCTGTTCGGAGCAGTTCTGTCACCTCTCTTTTTCATCCTATATAGCTGGGATTGAAGAGTGTGCCGATATGACCGGCAACGAGGATGGCGTTTGCTCTTCTTAACTGGAGAAATAAGTATGGCACAAGAAGTATACATAAGTCTGACCAATGTTCACAGAACTGTGTAAATTATATTATAGTTTACCTGACACATCAGTAAACACTCCTCCTCGTGTGCTTGATAATGTGAGATATTTTTCCTCATGGTTACCAACACACACACAACTGGTAGAGAGTCTCACCACAAGATCACAAACCATGGATACAGATGTCAAAGTGGCAGGAAAACTCTCAAGGAGAGGGCAAGTATCTCGTTTCAACTTAACTCCACGAAACAGTACTGTCCAGGAGAGTGTTTCAAGAATTTTCACTGCATAGAGCATGGATGTAGATGCTTCCAAACAACAAAGAACTATGTCATCTGAATTTAACTCCTTAGGGGCTACAAACCACCCTACAATGTAATATGTTAATTGTTACATGGTTAGTAATAACAGTACTAACCTTCTGGAAGAACACTGTGCACAAGATGCCCTCTTAGATTACTCAAGGAAGTAGAAATGTGATCACTTATAATTGGTCCTACATTCATATTATACATGATACAATTTCACAATGCACATAAGCGATACCTGGAATGGATAGAAGTAAATCCAGTAGTGGGGTCATAGAGGCACCTGGCGGAGTGAGAGAGGAGGCTTGAGCTGGCAAAGGGGGAAGAGTGAATATAGAGTGCATATTATGAGTTACATATATATACCTGGAGTTAAGTTTAGTAGTGGGTCCTTAGAGGCACCTGGCGGAGTGAGAGGGGAGGCTTGAACTGTCAAAGGATGAGTCGGCATGGTGTTAACTAATAGAGAAGACTCTACATTACATGATGATGGATGTGGGAGGGGAAAGAGTAACCTGGCAATGTGTTTAGAAGTAGATCCTTTTCAGAAGTAGGTAGTGATGATAGTGGTATAGATACTCTGAAAACTGACACTCCCCCTTTATGGGTATTTGCACGGGAAGAAATCCCCATCTCTTCCTTTCTTCATTCTTCCTCTGAACACTGAGATGAAATCTTCGTTTTCCTATCTATACATAATAACTGCTATTATACTACATACCATAGCTTAAAATAGCATCACCAGACACCAATTATTATAAGAGCCCACTTATAAAGCATGGGTACATTGATTGTGCAACAACATTTCTGAGATTACTCAAAATCAGTCCTATAATGAAACACTCATGTGGGGTTCAATAATAATCATAATAACATGGCGGAGGCAGAGTTTGGCCCACAACTCCTGTGACAAAGACTACATAAATAATAATTACACCTAACAAGCAAAACTATGAGGTAAGAGGTACCTGCACATGATGCCAACTGAACATAAAATACTTTCATTTAGTAGGTAAAGTCCCACAACTTATACTGTATTTCAGTCGAACGTATGCTGAAAGTCTGGCCCATAATGCTCAGAAAGTAATAGATTCCAACTAGATATCTTTTCTATGCAAACTGTCATAACCAATACATGTAGTTTAAGAATAAAGCTATCACTTATCTAGACTAACTATCTCATATCAGTCCCACAAGCATGCATAATGGGTATAGCTTACCCATTCACAGACAGACCAACTAGAGTTCCTATGGGCTTTAACGGAGTCATTTTGTTCACCTTGCACTTCTAGATGCCGGAGGACTCTTCTTCATGAGTTTCTCTTGGAGTGAATGAGGAGGAAAGTGGACCCCAGAGACGAAAAACGAGTTCAATAAAAAATGGCAGCTGTCATTCTGGTCGCTCATTTTACAACACGGATTGCGCGCTAGTTTTGTCTAGGAGCAATGTGCTCACGTGAACCGTTTCCAATCCTGTTCCCCGCTGTATTATCTATGCTGGAAGGCACATAGATGGCTGTCATATGTAATTGACGAGAACTTTGTGACTAGATTTTGCAGCGTAAGGTGTATATTTTTACCTGGTGCAAGGTCTTTTTTGGCCATGTATAAAGACAAAAAGAACAGGTAGAATGCCCCCATTGATTGAAGCAAAAATGTATGTGTTCTGCGGAAATTTGTGCAATAAATGAGAGATGTCAGGGTCTCGCTGCGATATGCTGTTACTTCAGCTAACCTGGTCAGCCCAGCATCAGCATAGGCTTTCATCACAGCTTTTTGATAGTTGAGTAAGATATGCCAGTCTCCTGGCTATGGAATCAACCACTTCATGTGGTTTCCAAACTCCACATAAAGGCCTCTGATGAGGTCACACGTTTTTGCTTCGCCAACTACAAGAACTCATTTCTGGCATTGTTTAATTACAAATGTCTGGTGTATCCTCCCTAGAACATCAAGTAATGTAGCTCTTGAATCTGCTCTTTCACTGTTGATTTCTACATAAGCCACTCTAGATACTTCCATATCTAT
The DNA here is from genome assembly GCA_025400075.2 of Phenganax stokvisi. Taxonomy (NCBI): domain Eukaryota; kingdom Metazoa; phylum Cnidaria; class Anthozoa; order Malacalcyonacea; family Clavulariidae; genus Phenganax; species Phenganax stokvisi. The sequence continues at coordinate 1,090 of JAODVQ020404976.1, read as the reverse complement.
TGTTTGAGTACATACACAGTTGAGTAGCGACTGTATGTCTGGGAGTTTCTTTTCATTCCCAGGTTCTATTTTGAGGAGCATGCAAAGAAAAAGATCTTTTTTAGTTGCTCCAGTGAACACAGTTCACTAATACTAGGTTTGAACTGTTCTAGGGTTGGAAGGGTGGTATTATGATCATCATATTCCACACTTCCTATATCAGCTACTATTCTGTTTCCTTGAAGGATACTTGTAGTAAAGTGTGGTGAAGGGAGCTCCGTTAGAGTTCTACGTCTTCTCTTACTTTTCTCTGTAACTACAGGTGATGATATTGGTGATGAGGGGGGATGTTTTCGTAAGCAATCAGGTGGCAGCAACTCATCCACCTCTGAGCAAGCATTTAAAGTAAGTGGTTGAACACATTGTACTGAAGTGCCATGCCAATATGGAACGCCAACGCCGACAAAATTCCACTACGATCGGGATTAAACTCTTAAACGTATCTGTGAACGTATCTATAAACATATATAATCGAAACGTATTTATAAACGTATCTGTGAACGTATCTATATGCGTATATAATCGAAACGTATTTATAAACGTATCTGTGAATATATCTAGAAGCGTATTTATAAACGTATCTGTGAACGTATCTATAAGCGTATATAATCAAAATGTATTTATTAAAAAATGTATTTGTAAACGTATAAATGAACGTATTAATAACGTGTATATATATAGCGGCAGAGAAATCCTAAATAAAGCGCAAGGATTTCTACACCACATGGGTGGAGAGACAACTGGCCATGGCGGAAGGTAGACCACTGTCTCCTTCCAAAGTAAAGAGAGCGAAGGAAGCAATTGAATATCTGTCCTCGCTAACAAGCGATCAAAAGTCTGACTGTGCGTCAAGTAGCGCGAGCTCGGACTCATGTGTTGGTTCTGGCACGTCTGGAGGCCGTGAAAATAAAGGTAAGTTTTGCAGCTTTTATGGGTGTCGCATTAAGTCTCGTATTATCAGATTGCCTAACTAAAGCTGCTTGTAAGGCATTGGACGCAATTAAAAAGATGAAGACAGAGAGAGGTGGTTGTAGAAAGAGGGCTAAGTGGG
>JAODVQ020404868.1:0-11034 GCA_025400075.2 Phenganax stokvisi | reverse complement strand
AGCTTGCATATTGTCAAGTAAAGTTAGATATTTTCAAAGAGATGTTCACAGCACCGAATTGTGATACAGAATGAGAGAAAAGCTGCCAAGGGTGCTTTATATAGCGCATTTTTGCAAGCTAATCACTTTTCGAACTGCCGTCACAATAGTGGAGCATGGCAAGCCTAGGCTTGCGCGTAGATTAGGACACCTGTTCATCAATCAGGCCTAATCGGACAAAAAAGTGCCGTTTTGGGCTTAAATGGGCCACATAAACTGGGAAATATTTTGGAAAAAAAACATTTGGTGTTAGTTATTCGTTTGGTAAAGGTGTGTCAAACAAGGAGAAACTGTCCTGTGTTTGGTTGTGGTAGTAGAAATCTTGTAAGGTTAACGAATCATCTTGGCCAAGTGCATGGTAGGGACATAGAGGAACACAACAAATGGCTAAAGTGGAGTAAAATAAGAATATGTGTGCTTAGACAATGTTGAGAACCAAGAGATTTCAATGTAGAAAAGTGTTCGGAAAATTTGCTAGAGCGACAAGAAGAGATGGTGAGTAGCTTTAACGTTTATTTAAAAGATTCAACATTAAAACATAGAGAAACACGTTAAAAAAACCTTCTAAATCTGGAGAAACAATAAAAAACCTGCAATAAATGGTTAACATTTTAATTTGTGTACACTATACTACTAAAACGTATCGTTGTTGCCAGCCGGCAAAAAACGTTAAGAAGTCAAATTCCTGGATGTCACACCAGTGGAACACAAAGGACAAAAACGTAAGCTCTTGCTTACGGAAGACGGGACAGTGTACAAAGTTAAACAATCTAAGTTACAAAATACCGTAAAAGCCGGACAATATGTTTAAGAACTATCTATTGGTGTATTTAATAATTGTTAGCATTTATCAATATATTGTTACAAACGTTAAACTGTGTCTGTGTTTCTTCATCCATGCAACCAAGCAGAACGAAGTCCTTGGTCATATTTTGCCCAAAAAATGTATACATTTTTGTGCTCCCCATACCCCATTTTTCTCTCTTTTGAATTCCTTAAAGAGCTAAAGTTTAATTCAGACTACTCCGGGTACAAAGACATTCTGGGTTATATCTATACTATTGGAGCGAGAATCAATGAATACTTTTCCAACAGTTATTTTTATATGTTCAAAACAGTCGTTTTTCCCCAACATTTTTTGTATTCTCATGTACAGACATTTGATATACTTTTTATCAAAGTTTAGAATAGTACTTGTTGTGTTAAGGTTTTCAAATATATTTTTAAAAATATAAAAATGTGTTTTTATTTGAATCATTTCGTGCGCACATCCCGATGACGTCATATCTTAATGACGTCATTTCCACGCGTGGAATCCACTAAATTATACCGTTAAATACAAACCAGAAGTGATGTCATGTTTGTCAGCGTCAAGTATCGCAGGCTCATTTTCCCACGCATAGAGTCTACACATGCGTGATTTTGCCGCTATATGTACATGTGAATCTACTCACATTTGTAGTATGATTGAGAAAATAAAGACAATTCTTCAAACCATAAACAGAACGTGAAAATTTGTCACCAAGCAAAAAAATTTTCATATAATTGAAAATTTGTAATGCAGCCTTGCAGAGGGGAGCAAATTTTCCTTGATAAGTTATAGCTTACTTGTGTTGAAAACAACATTTAACAATTTTTTTACTTGACAAGAAGCCTTATTGTCTAAAAGCATCTCTTTCTTGCTTTCTAGCAAAGTAAATTACACATCTAGAAGACGCTCATGCAAAAATAGTTAATATACACAGCGGTGGGAAACTATCATATACACTCATCCAGAAACTATAATCGTTCGTATGTTCTTTAACCAAATTAGTATTGCAGAACTGATTTCTCAATATAACAACAAAATTGTAAAAACACGCATGATTGAAAAGTTTATGCCTGTTTTGTGGGTAAATTCTCATGAATTAGAAAATTAATGTCGATCGATGTGAATACAATACCTTTCTGGTTCTCAGAAACGGTGTACTGAGATTAAACTCTTATATCCTTGCTAATATTTTATGGAAATTTTCAACAAATGCCTTAAAATTTAAGTTAAAAATTACTGTGTTAAATGAACTTTAGTAAACTCGGTCGACAAACTGGTACCCGCAATAAACTTTTGACATATGCACCCCAGTCCTCTTACTTTTGGAGCAAGCCTTAGCTCACCACTCACTTGATTATTTTGTAAATATTAGGTGTTTCAGATAATTTCATATATCGACCACCTTCAACTGACAAGTATTTTCTTGGTTGCGGATTCCTAGCAGATGTTTAATCGTGGATTGCTTCCCCCTGCAGCCAGTCTTATCTTTCTTTTACTATACACCATGTTGAGTGCTCGCTCAAACAGTACATCGATGAAAAATTTTAATAAATTAGCCGAAACATACTTTTCTCTGTGCTTTTTGGTTCTGCAAGTGACCAACGGACAAAAAGAAGAATTGCATGAAATCATTCAAGGTATCAGCCTTAGCATCATATGACCAGATACCTGCATCACTTAAAAAGTGCTTCCGTAACTCTATTAAAAAGGGGTTATTGGAGCTAGCCACTGTCTCACCACACCTCAAATTCTGTGCAAGGAACAAGATGAAACACAAAAATGATTTCAACACCAGGCAAGCCATCCCTGATTTCTTAAAATAGCCTGAGAAAGCCCCTTTTACGTGCTCCCTCCCAGATTTGCAAAGACTGACAACTAGGCCATGGATGACCATCCAAAAGATGCTTAGAAAACGGATTCCATTGTACCCCTCGAGGAACTACATAAATTTCACATGAACCAATAGACAAAAACATACTTAATCAGAATCCGTCACTCCCCAAGCGAAACAGGTGCACAATTCAGAAAAAAAGTCCTTCCAAGCTTTGCTACTTTTGCGTTTTGAAATATTCGAGCCGCCATTGTTTTGGTGACAAATGCGCATGCGCCAATCAAGCATACTCACACTGCACACGTTCAAATGGGAAAAATGGGATTCGTGTTAGATCATACAGCGTTAACGTACAGTGAGTGCATCACGTCATTCTTAAGTCCAGAAGAACTGTGCCGGAAGTGTCTAGACTTACACTGAATAGTAACATGAAAGATGAGTTACAAGTTTGTAATGTAACTTAGACGCAATCTTCTGTTTAGATACTTGCACTAGCCTGTGTTCCAATCCATACAAGGATTAGAACACAGGCTACACTTGTGGTGGATGGCGATGTATCTTTAAATACCCGAAATTAGGGAACTTGGTATATTGTTTTATAATTCATAGCATGCCAGATTGTAAAGTTTGGTTCGATCGAACGCGGTTGATTTTCCCACTCAAAAAATCAGCACAATTTTAACAAATTCTGAGAAATTCGCACAATGATACAATCTTTGCGAAACGTTTGAGCCCTCTAACGCTAACTTTCGCTAACAATTGAATGAAAGAGGGAACAATGAATCTAATGAGAGAACAAGGAGAAAAGGAAAAGATTTTAAACTTTAAAGAGTTAAACAATGACCAAAATAAAGTGAAGTATAGAATAGGCCCTACTGTGCAAATTCTGCGTAAAGTTGGGTTCACGCCATTTGGTATCAATATTCCGCGAAGGCAAAGGTCAAGGAAAAAGCATTCCCCGCACGCAAAAGAAACTTTACGCTCTGGATAAAATGGAAATGAGTGAAGATCGTACTAGTAAACGGTTGTACTACAGTATATAAATACTGAAGGCTATCCTCAGTGAAGTTTCTAAATGTTACAAATCTAGAGGACGAAGAGTGCGTCGAAACGAATTTACAGTATAAACTTTTAACTAGTCAAAGTGCACACAATTCGGGCACAAAGCACAGTCCTTCATGTCTTAGGGATGACGCCACTCACTGTAGTTGCTGTCCGTTAACGCTATATGATGTAACACCGACCGAAAAATGGATTTTCCTTTGGGTATTACGTGGTTTGCCCAACTTCCAGGGAAAAGAAAGCAAAATAAAATCATGGAATAGAACTGAAACTTTGTAATATTAGCAAATAAATACACACACATTAAATATTGTGTTAATTACCTTGTGATTCAAACAATATTGAGGCCCTGTTAGGGATTTTAGGTATAAAATATACTTCCCCAAAATATTTTTGTTATATGTACTATAACGATAGACTTTACAGTATAAAGTACAAGTTGTTACTGGCGTTAATTTTAGGTATATATAACAATCTGTGATCAATTGTCAATTTTGGTCCAAAAAATTTATAATGACAAAATGATCATTTATACCATGTGATTAAGTGTTTGCTATTTAAGACATTTGTGAATTAGTAAACATGTCTTTGTCAACAGTTTGATATTATGATTTATAAATTACAATAACATATTTTAATGGTACCTAGCCCTCATGTAGTATGAATCTGCATGCAGGTAAGATCAACAGTAACAACTATAAATAACATGCTAATGATGATCACAGCGCTGGTGGACAATCACCCAGCATTGGGAGAGTTTATAATTTAGTCAAAGAGAGTGTTACTCATACAAAGCAAGTCTAATGCAACTCTAATGAATCAGCGAATAGAAACTATTACAACTATTTATGTTTTTGGTTTTTTCTTATAATGATATTTATCCAGGATACCCAGATTACTAATGTGTTTTCAGTGGGATCCTGCATGTTACAATCATTAAAAATTTACTTATATATATACAATTTCTCATATACGTACACATATATACATATATACACACAAATGTATACATACATAACACATATACACACATACATACATACTTATTTAGTAAGTGCAATTAATTATACTTATTTGCTATGTGACTTTAGTAAAGACTTTAACCGACTCAGACAATCAGTGTTTCTGACGGAAATGTCCAAGTTATTATAGTCTTTCGAAGCAAGGTAGGTTGGTTCATTTTTGCCCCAGTTCGTACTTTTGGGAGATGGAGGTTGTTACCCGATCTTGTGCTGTGGGAATGGATGTTGCTGTTAGTTGCCAAGTTGAAGTTGAAATCTATTAGTCCATTAGTGCATTTGTAGATAAAGATACAACAATGTTTATATCTGCAAGATGAAAGAGTTGACCAGTGAAGTCTAGCAAGAGGTTCAGTTACTGATGAAAGAGGAGAGAGAATCCAGTATTAATTTAGCTGCTTTGTTTTCCAATGTTTGCAGTGAGTTCATGAGTTTGGAATTGTTTTTATCTCTCCAAATCACATCGGCATAGTCGAATAGAGGTAGTACTGTCGAAGTATAAAACATTTGTCTTGATTCCAGTGGTAAGAAGTATTTCACACGACGCAGTAATTCCAATCTTTGGTTGATTTTTTTCGTTAATTTTTCAATGTGTTCATGCCATGTAAGATTCTCGTTAATCGTGATGCCCAAATATTTCAACGATTGTTCTTGTTTTAACGGCCGATTACAGATAGAGATGTTGATGCAGGAGATGGATCTTAAGCGTTGTCTACCAGCAAAGATGATGAACTTTGTCTTGTTATGATTGAGAGTAAGAAGGTTGTTGGAAAGATGACAGGAAAGAGATCCTAGGTCGGGGTTGAGTTTTGACTGTAGCTCTGAAACACTTTCTGCAGAGTAATAAAGAAGTGTGTCATTGGCATAAAGTATCAACTTGCAGTGAGTCAGGCATTCAGGAAGATCATTAATATATATAAGGAATAGAAGTAGTCCAAGAATACTTCCCTGAGGGACTCCGACAGTTACTGGCTTGGGTTGAGACATTGAACTCCTAATCATGGTTACTTGGGTATGGTTTGATAGATACAAGCAGAGCCACTCAAGAGCAGATGAGGTAAAACCAATTGTTTTCAATATCTCCAATAAGATGGTATGGTGGACGGTACCAAATGCTTTCTTTAGGTCGATAGAGATAGCACCAGTAATCTTTCTGTGATCGAAATTATCCAACATCTGATCAGTAAAATGTGCCAGGGCACTGGTTGTTGATAATTTTGAGCAAAAACCCCATTGTTGTGAAGATAGGAGCTTGTGTTCTTACAGGAAGTTGTAAACTTTATTGTGGACGATTCATTCTAGTAATTTACTCAAGCTTGATAGGCTGGTGATTGGTCGGTACTTGTTAGATGAAGTTAGATCTCCAGATTTGCAAATTGGTGTAGACGTTGGGAAATGAGCCAGAGCGTAAGGAGAGGTCGACAATTTTAGTCAAGTATGGTGCAATTACTTGGGCAGAATCTTTGAGTAGCTTAGCACTAATTCCGTCTAGACCAGTGGCGTTGTTAGTTCTGAATTTACTCAGTTCCTGTAACACAGACATTTCATTGATTTCTTTGAAACTAAAGGAATAGGGTGATTTTGCGGTGGTCTTAGCCAATTTGGGTTTGATTAGATCTTTAATTTTGTTCGCAAGCATGGATACTATAGATAAGAAGTAGTCGTTCATAATTGTTGCGATGGATTGTGGATTGTTTACTGAGAAATTTTTACTTATAATACAAGAAGGAGTGGTTTTAGTAGGATTGCAAGAAGTGACTTCATTAATTGTTTTCCAAAGTTCAGCAGGTTTGTCTCTCTTATCGTTGATCAGATTGTGATAGTAGTTGGATTTACAATGTTGTACTTGCTGCAATTTATTCTATATCAGTACTATAAGCTGTGTTCTAGACAAATTTGAGTGAACAACTCACATGTATTGTCCAAGAATTAAGAACACAACCTTAAATGCTGTGCAAGGGTCTGCTAAGGAACGGATGCATAGGAAGCGGGGTCTGAGGGCTGCAACCCCCAATATTAATATTGGGGCTGATATATCTTTTGCCCCCCCCCAAAAAAAAAATTGAGATTGCCAAGCAATTCGTATGTTGCAATGAACGTGGAAAAGCCTTTTTTGCATCTTTAGTTAATTATAATAAGACCTCGATTGCCCGAGTCGCTAATAGTGTAGCTTAAGATAACCTGACCAAAATAAAGTCTATGTAATGAAAAAGGGCGTGAAAACAGCCATTTACAGCAATCTAGAGCCTCAAACTCTCAAAATTATTTCCCTTAGTACCAACCATGGTGGTGTCACGTGAGGGTCGCCCCCAAATCCTACAAAGCATCCTACGCCTCTGACAAGGAATGAAAATAAACAACACACCTAAAGGATAACACGATTTGGTATGAGAGGGACTCTTAGGTATTAATGTGTCTGTATATTTAGGTATATAGTTTAAATGATCTCATAATAGTTGGTATAAGGTATAGTCAACATCCCCTAACAGGGCCTCAATATTTATTAATTTTACTCTACATTCACATCTTAATTCAGCACTTGGCTCTGCTTAAAAAACATTGTCGCAGATACGTTCATGATATTTCATGCTTGCTCATACGTTTTCCTGCACCCGGTAGTACGAAAGGTGAATAGCACTAGCTACTGGATGGGGATTTTTTTGCAGCCTTCATAAAATTTTCCAGGATTGCTTTAGCATAAAACTACGATAGATTATCACAGGTTAAAGGACTAATTTGGTATCATTGACCAATACGGATATTTTGGAATTTTTTGTCAAGTTTTGTGAACGTTGAAAAATTCATTATCCAATGGACAGTGCCATCCAATATTCGAACAACCGTCCACTGGCCCCCGTGTATGGCAACATTTGCTTTCATTACAAAACAACATTTGCTTCCAAAGGGACAAAAGCTTCTCATACTAAATTCTGAAAAAGTTGGTGAAAACTCTTTCTTCCTTTGCCGACACTTGTCAGACAGTATGACTTTCGAAAAAACTGCACCTTTATCTTGTTTATGGTGAGTTACGAGTTGGTGCCTAGACGTGTTCCTTTTGTTGAAAAAGGTCTTTCACCAATGCAGTCGAGCTTCGTCCTTTGGATTAGATGGTTGGAAAAGATGATTAGAGAGAATGGAAATATTGGTTCCAATCCAAGATTAGAGCCCATACAATGTACTTAAGGACAGTACAATTTATAAAGCACCAAACATATCTTAAAGAGTTACTCAATAATATATTAAAGACTTAAGCAAAGGTTTTCCTTGGAGTGTATAGAAAAATACTTCAAAGCCTGAGAAACACAGTTGTGCAAAGGTTAGTTGTCATCCTATTTGTCTTACCAACGCTTTGGATATCATATTGTCTGACAAGCATTGGCAAAGGGAAAAAGAGTTTTCACTATCGTTTTCGGTATTCGGTATGACCTGTTTTTGTCTTTTTTAGAAGCAAATATTGTTTTTGTAATGAAAGCAAATGTTTCCATACGTGGGAGTCAGTCAGGCGCCGGTTGTTTGAATGTTGGATAGCACCACCCATCGGAAAGTGAATTTTCCAATGTTAACAAAACTAAAACTGGACAAAAATTCTCAAAAGTTCCATACTGGTGAACGATACCAAAATTGTTACTTTAACCTATAAAAATATGTCGTAGTGTTATGCTACAGCAATCATGGAAAATTTTATGAAAGCTGAAAAGATCGCTATCCAATAGCTACCGCTATACATTCACCTTTCAAACAACCGGCTCCAGGAAAACGTATGAGCAAACTTTTAAAATAAAGAATATATCTGCGACAACGTTTTTTAAATAGAGCGAAAGCTTTAGTTTAGCAAAATATATAAGTTGTTCCTTGATTTGTGTGAATTTTATGTGAAAACTCAAAGTTTCTCCGTTCGGCTTTTTACTGGTTGGTTTTTATCTGACCGGCAGGAATTATTGCTGAATTAAGTTGTTAAAATAGTGTACAATTACTAATGTACACTACTAAAACAGTATTTGGAAGCAATAGCTAACGAATTGAAGCGATTTAACATTTCAGCAACCATAATCACAAGGTGATGCACACAACATTTAATGTGTGTGTATTTATTTGCTAATATTACAAGTTTCAGTTTTATTCCATGATTTTATTTTGCTTTTTTTTCCTCGGAAATTGCAGAAAACCACTGAAAATCCAAAAGGAAAACCCATTTTCATCTTTTGCACGTACGCAGTTTCAGTTTGGTTGGTAAGTGGACGCAGATTTGTAACCAAAACCATGGTAGTGTGAATATTTCAAAGGGCGAACGTAGCAAACATTGGACAGCTTTTTTCAGAATTGTGCACCTGTTTCCCTTGAAGAGGAACGGATTCTGATAAAGTACTTGTTTTATTGATTCATGTAAAATTTGTTTAGTACCACGAAGGGTGCAACGGAAGTGCATGTTTTGGCCGCTCATCCCACAGCCTAAACATTGGAAAAATAAAGATAATTGCTGCAAGCAGGGCTTTTAAAAGAATGTGCCGGGGCCCAGGGCACTTTTCTTTTTTCTGGGCTCAAAGATGTCATTTTTTCAAGCAATGCAATCCACAATAGACATTTTCTGAAACAAATGCGAAGCAAGTGTATCACAAACATTAATTTGTGCACTTTAAACTTTTTTCGAGTTCCGTTGCTAACAAAATTAAAACATTTTTGCCTTATTCTCTTCATATCAGCAACATTTTTCGGTTTTGTGCTTGTTTTTTGCTGTTTCTTGAAATACGAAAATCTTGCACTGCCAAACATTGGTCAGTTAATGAGTGAGGTGGATGAAACTGGTTATAAGCATTTGGGGATGTTGGAGGGTGCAGATATCATGCAAAAGGAGATGAAGGATTTAGGCAGGAGTACTTGAGAAGAGTGAAAATGGTGGTAAGATCAAAGTTGTATGGTGGGAATTTAATTAAGGCAATTATTGCATGGGCAACTGGTGTGGCTAGATACAGTGCTGGGGTTTTGGATTGGAGTGATGGAAAGTTGAAAGCAATGGATGTTAAGACAAGGAACGATTGGCAATGTTTGGGGCCATGCACAAGAAGGGGGGGTTTGTAAGGTTATACATGAGGAAGAAGGATGGTGGGAGGGGCTGATTGCGTGAGGGAGGAAGAGCTTGGCTTGTTTGAGTATTTCAAGAGAAATGAGGAATGGATGCTGGTAGTTGTTGGTGAAAAATTACAAGTGGGGGAGATGAAGAATGAGTACAAGAAGCAGGTGGAAAAAGAAACGCAGCAGTGTTTTGTTGAGAAGAAACTCAATGGAAGGTTTATGAGGGACGTTTCTGGGGAGGCTGATGAGAGGTCATGGCAGTAGCTGAGAGCAGGTTATTTGGAGAAGTGAACAGAGAGGTATGTGTCTGCTGCTCAGGAGCAAACTTTCAGGATTAGGTTCTTTCAGGCAATGATTGAGAACAAGAATGTTGAGCCAAAGTGCAGGGTTTGTGGAAAAGAGGTGGAGTCAGTGGGACACTTAGCCAGCGGTTGTAATGTGTTAGCACAGAGGGAGTATCGGAAAAGGCATGATCGGATGGGATTGAAGGTGTATAGGAAGCCGTGTTGAAAGTATGGAGTGAAGAGTGCTGATGTGTAGTACAAGGAGGTCGCAGATAAGGTTAGGGTGTCGAATGATGGAAATGTGGCGATCTGGTGGGGTAGAAGTGTCAAAAAAACAAATAAGATGGACCATAATCGTCCAGATGTCGCTGTGTTAAGTCGAGTGTCTTGGAAATGGATGTCTGTTGATTTTGCGGTATCGTGGGACAAAAGTGAGGAGACTAATGATAATGAGAAAATTAGCAACTACTCTCCTTTAGCTAAGGAGACTAGAAAGTTACACTGGTCTCAGCAAAAGTCATTCCATTGGTAGTTGGTTGTTTGGGTATTGTGTCTGGAAGGTTGGAAAGGCATTTGAAAGAATTGGGTGTTCCTGATCTGCTAGGTAGTATGCAGGCTTGTGTGGTTATTGGGACCACACTTATTTTACAAAAGGTACTTAGTCTTTAAGTCTTAGATTAGGACTGAGGCTTGGTTATATTTATGCCTGTAGTGTGAATTTCAACTCCACACAGGTTGTTGCTCTTGTAAGAAAGCATTACTGTGTCAGAAGAATTATATCCATTGCCATCCGCACTACTTCTTATTTTTTTGTTGTAGAAATAAAGAGTGGACTAATCCGGAACTACTGCAGATATAGATTTCTCGATTTTTACTACCACGTTTGTTAATAATGCTATAATATGTGATTTAAGTAGT
>JAODVQ020404759.1:0-11038 GCA_025400075.2 Phenganax stokvisi | reverse complement strand
CACGACTCGGCATAATCCGGAAAACCCGTAGGCGGCAAATAACCATACAGCGGCTCGCCCATGCGGTCAAACCAGCGCATTATCGGCTGAGGATTCTTCACATCGGCTTCCAGCGCGCGAAGAGAACTCACCACCACTTCAAGCGGCGACTTCATCTTACTCCGCTTCTTCGCCTCTGCCCAAAACACGTGAGACTGCGCCAGCGTAGCCACCACAGCAGCGATATCCCCATCGGTTTTGGTAAAGGTCTCCGCCATCGCATCGATCACATCATCGGATGGTGCATCGTTCACAAACCGACGCGCCAGCTTGGTGGAAATAAAACGCGCGGTTGAGGGATGTGCGGTCAGCATATCCAGAACGCGCTCGCCCTCTTCTATGCCACCACCTGCGGGGAACTTCTCGCCCAACACCACCTTGGCCTTGTCGTCGTGCCAGGTTTTGCGGAACACAAATTCGCCCTGAAGAATGTTATTTTTATTCCCATTGGCCATTTGTTTTTTGATATTTTCGCGCTGCCTTCCATAAGGCGCCGCAGCCCATCCGGTCAACACCCGCGCGACCTCCGTAACATCCTGCTGCGTGTATCCACCATCCACACCCAGGGTATGCAACTCCATCAATTCGCGGGCGTAATTCTCATTCAAACCGTACTTGCGCCTGCGTTGTTGTGGAGGCGTCTGCGCCTTTGCAGGGGCCTTCTCCGGAGCTTTCGCCATCTCGCCACCCATATCGCCATCCATCCCACCATCCATACCCATCTCACCCATTGACGCTTCCTTCTTTGGCTCGGGCTTTGCCTGCTCTCGCTCCGACGGCGGTGCCATACGCGACTGTGCATTATCCAGATAATACAACATCGCAGGATGCTTCGCCGTCGCACCCAAAATCACGCGGAACTTGCCCAACACATTGGGGCGAATCGCATCGCGCTCATAAGCGAGCGTGCGAGGGCGCGCCCCACCATCGCGCGTGGTCACATTGAAGTGATTGAACCAGAAATCCGTCATCACCTCGACGAGCTGATTCTCGCTATACACCGCCCGCATCAGCTTCTGACCCTTCAGTTCCTGATTGGACAGCAGGCCATAAGGACGCAACCCGTGCTCTTTGCGATACGCGTTTATCTTTTCATTCATTTCTTTGCGAGGCGTCTTCGCGGGATCAATCAACCCCGCTTGCGCCACCATTCTGCGAATCCGCCCATTATTCACATAAACTTTAGACATCTCTTCCTGGGTCATTTTCAGGGCGGGAAACGCTTCCAATCGTTTGTCCAACTCAGCATCTGGCAAATTGCCCTTCAACTGCTGCGCCAGCCACTTCTCGGGACCCATCTTTGCGACCCTTTCCACTTCACCTGGACGCGCACCAAAGGCAAAACGCTCTAAGAGATACGCTGCAGCCTGCTCCTTACTCAGCCCCTCTGCCTTGTAGGGCAGTTGCAAATCGGCATTTGCCGGAGCCACCGCAAGCAACGCACCGCAAAACAAAACAGCGAGTGCAACGCGCAATATCATAGCAACCCTCCTTAGAAGCTGTCTTAAAACCCCCAGCGGCCTCAGCACGGCTGCAAAAGCGTCGGCCTGCGTTGGTCAAACCCACCCGTATCTTGATGATATGGGTGGATTCTCCCGCCTTGTCCGACACTTTTTCGCTCGCCCTGAGAACTCACCGGGATTTTTAAAACACCTTCTTAAAAAATTCCCCAAAGGGAATGGCATTGTGAATATTTAATATAAAATATATCACAATGCCTAATGGTGCAATGCAATTATACAATTTTATACAACACTATACAATTTTATACAATTCTTCTCAGAACAAATCTGCCGGAACGGGCCTGACAACAATCGAGTCATTCCCAAAGCCTTCCAATTGCTGGGGATTCAGTGGGGCTTGCCTGTACTGCAAAATATAAGACGAGCCGCCCTGCGTCAGGTTCACGGTCAAAATATCGCCCTCTTTGCTGAAATCCACATCGGAGGCCGTCACATAAGTCAGATTCTCGCCATCTGGCGCACCGCCCCGCAACGTGCCATTGAGCACGGGCACGCCGTTCTCAATCACATACCCCGCACGCCTGTTGAAGAACCGGGATTCATCGGCATGCGTGGAAAACTCGAGCGGCCTGGTAAACGTGATCTCCACAAAACCCTGTTCGATGACCACGCCATTCTCAATCATAGGATCCACCACGTCAGCGGCTGGCACATGCCCTGATGGCGCACGGTGGCGCGGGCTGCGCCGCTCCAGAACGGGGAACCACTGCACATCCAGAGAAGCCGGAATACTCGGGAATGGGTCTTCGGGGTCCATCCACGTGCCATTGAGGTGAGAATCTCGCAATGGCCATATCCCGGAATACGGCGGGTCATTAGTATCCAGTTCTGCAACCACCTCTGCCGGAGGGGTATAAGCGGCATAGCGCACACCCTGACCGTCCTGCATCCACATAATCATCTGATGGGGGCGAGGATCTTGCCAGGGCCAGGGACTATTAAAATAAATGGCCGAACGGTTGTTGCGATTCTCAAACGTGCGGTTGTCTGGCTTATCGGCGTTTGGGATGGTAATGCGAACGCGCCCATTACCCAGCACCGTCACCTGGCTATATTCCTCGGCTCCGGGCAGCACATGTATCAAAGTATTGGGCTGGTTCAATGCCTCGCCCGGACGCACCGGAAACGGACTCGTATAATTGGCCAAATTATTGCCATTTTCACCGACCAGCGGCAACCTGGGCCCGGCCTGCCAAATATTAAACGCACCATAAGCCAGCCTGATACGCTCTGTATTGTTTTGTGCATATTCAATGCGAAGCTGGTCGCGCGTGGGATTTACTGAACGCCAGTAATGCCGCACGGTCTTTTCATAAGTCACAGAAGCCATCGGCGGTGCTGCAAGCGGTGGATTGTACACAAATACCACCGTGCCATAATCCGATGCCGCAGCCGTAAAAATGATATGCCGGGGCGTACCCTGAGGCGGATCGGCAATATTGATGGCACTGCCCCCATTCGTCCCGGAAATCAGCCGATAGCTGCCGCGCCACTCCTCGGCAGGCTGAACCGGGATATCCCGGGTACATCCAGTCGCGCCCACCACGCCAATCAGACAAAGCAATAAAAATTTACGCATCTTTTAATTCCTCCTGTCGGCGGGCGACCACGAGGGTCGCCCCTACCTAGAACGTTCCCGAAAGCGTCAAACGCAGCGGTCGCTCTTTAATCGCACCGCCGATATCGCTATACGAAACATCCACACTTATCTTGCGCTCTTCGCTCACATTGAGATTCACACCCGCCCCCACGCTCCAACTCTCCACATCGTATCTGAACTTATAACCGGCGCGGAGTGCCAGCAGATTTTGTATCCACAACTCGCCGCCAATGTGATCGCGCTCTCCGTAATCGCGGAAGAACACATGCTCATAAGCACCCGTCAGATAGAGCGGATCGCCCTGCTTGCCCAGCAACTCCATGGCAACAGCCAGATTGTAGAAAAACGGCAGGCGATAATCCTCGGTCAGCACTTCCTTATTGCCACCGAGGTTGCTGATGGTCATGCCCACGCGCAGACTCTTGAAACCCGTATAAAAAATCGTGCCGATATCAAATGTCGTGGAACTCACATTGATGATATGAAGCTGAGACCGCACATAGCGCAGGCGAAAACCCATCGAAAACTTATCGGTCAGTTGCTTGGCAAAAGACGCCGCAACCGAAAAATCGCCCAGCTTGATATTGCGCCCCGTGCCATCGGGCTGCATGGGCGTGGTCTCTTCTACATCGGGATAGGTAAACGTGCGAAAAGAGACACCCACAACGCCTATGGGAATGCGATAGGCAAAACCCCCAGCCCCCATTTTGGTGCCCACCAACCACTCGTTATAAGACGCCAGATATGCCATATTGTCGATATGCACCAATCCGGCGGCATTCTGGAATATTGCGTGAATGTCGCGCGACGTGCCCACATTGGCATCGGCCATGCCAGCAAGGCGCGCAGATGCAGAAATTTTCAAAAGCGCGAAGCCACTGCGCGCAATGCGGTTGCCCCTATCGCCTTCCGAGCGAAAATGCCCTTCCGCAGCTATGGGTTCCAGATCCTCGAAGCCTGCCACATCCTGGGCCAGGGCACTTTGAGGGCTGAGAAAAAGCGCGACAGCTGCTATCCAGATCAAATGTTTCATAATTTGCTCCTCAATAATGACCAATGATCAATTGACAATCACAAACAGACCCTTCTGGATCTGACCCTCACTGGAGGGATGGTGCGATTCAATCGCCCAGATATACGTACCGGCATTCAGACGACCGCGCGTATTGGCATTCAAGCCCACTGTGTGCGTATCCCACTCGATCTCGCCCTGCGCCACCGGGTTGCCTCGCTGCGGATCGAGCGTATCAAAAGTCTGGCGCCACGCCAGATCGCCCGTCAGCGTGTAGATGTACAGCGTACACCGGCTCGGCACATTGACCCAGCGGATGCGAGGCGCGCCATAGCTGTGTTCATCCCTGCCCTGTACCCAGGGATTGGGCACCACCCTGATCGGCAGCGACATGGTCTCATTCTCATTGTTTAGCAATGCAGAAGTCAAACGCGGCACAAGGCCATCGGCGGGGTGCCGATACTGGTTGCGCTCATCCGAATGTCCGGTTTCCAAGCCCTGCTCATCAAAAGCGCGTACAGAATAGTGGTGAATAAAACCGATATCGGGTTCTGGATCGATAAACCTGTAAGTGCCCCAGCGGAAGGGACCATCGACCTCGGCTTCGGCGGGATCCTCCTGGCCTTCTGCCCAGGGTTGATTGTCAAAAGAAGCCCCTGCAGGCGCGCCTGCGGGCAACTGGCGTTCGCCTTCGGGTCCCTCAGCTTTGGGGATCGTCGCCAGCAATTCCCAGGGTCCAGCCCGCATGAAATCAGAGCGATAAACCCGATAACCCAGCACATCGGGACGCCCCAGGTCCGGATCAATCGCAGTATCGGCAATGCCAGACCAGTCCAGTTCGAGATGGCCTTCGAGGTTTGTAGCCCCATTGACCTTCACATCGGGCGGCTGGTTAAGCCCGTCAAAACCCAGGTCATACAGCTTTTGCGCCTCATTGCCGTGCGCATAAATCGCTTCCAGACCCAATTCCAATTCGGGAACCAGACTCTGCTGCTGCCAGTTCCACTCGTAGGGACGCGCGTAAGTCCCGGTATCCATGCGATATTTTGCCGAATTGGACGCCATACCCGCCACATAGGCGATCACCACTTTGGCCTTGTCGCCAGGACCCAGGATATAAGGACCATAAACCTGTGCATCGATCCACGCTCCCAGTTCCTCATTGTCGTGGAACTGCACCATGCGGTCTGTATCATTTTCTCCGAGCACACCGGCGGCATCGCTGTAGATGTCGAACAACTGAGTCTCGCCGTGCGTACCTCCGTGGGGGTCATCGCCCAGTGCCGAAGAGTACATACGCCATCTGAACACGGCGTGCGGCTGTGGCCCCTGCGGCTGCACAAAACCGCCTCTTCTATCCAGCGCATTGAACGGATGGTCGGCTGTTCCCGTCGCAATCGGCATCATCCCAATATACTGCGGCGAAAGCAAGGTGCCATCTCTAATATTAGATGTTGATACGTATTGATGCTGTGCGCGAGACCGGGTATAAGGCTCTCCGTAGTCATCCCACAATCGGGCAACGGCATCGCCATCATATACATACGTCAGATGCATCGGCGCGCCCTTGTAATTGTAGGCATAGTCCGGATGATCGTAATTTTCCGCCTGTGTGTAGCGCCAGAAATCATCTTGGGATGAGGGCTGAACGAGATTCCACGCATTCGAGTTCGATCCACCAGCAGGCACCCACTCTGCACCTGTCTTGCTGGGGAGAAACCCATTCTTGACCACGATATAGACTTCGTCGAGTTGTTTGGGATATCCGGGATCAGTACTGCCATCGCCATCTATATCCCCATTATTCCAGAACTCTATCTCCGTGATCAAAAAGTCATCGTAATCACCACTGGTCCTGATCGAAGACTGCTGGCCATTGGGAGACGGCACCGGGATCATCACGTCATTATCCGTACCCGGCGTGGAATACGCATGCACCACCCGCTTCACCGTAATACCCGAAGCCTGCGTCCAGCCCGTCACCAGTACATTCTCGCCGAACAACTCGGGCGACAAGCGCGGATCATTGGTCGCGACGCCATTTGCGCGCATCTGATTCAACCCTGCGCGCACCCTGTTGTAGGACGACTCCAGCATCTGCTTGAAACCCTCTTTGTTCAATGGATAAAATCCATAACCCCAGTTGTAATAATCCATTGGCTCTACTTTGTCGGGACTTGGAGGAAAACCGGCTTGTCCCAGACCGCCGTAGATGCTGTTATGATACTGGTATTCCACAGGCTCGCCATTCACAAAATTGTGCGTAATCTTCATAATTCTCATGCGGGGCCAGTAGTTCGCGGCATTCTGCCCGTAATTGAACAGATTAAACGGACGACCGCCAGCCCGCCACACAGACCGCCAGATCGCCGCAATGCTCTCGACATTATTGCGAGGATGGTGCCAGATCGGGAAAATATCTGCGGATGGCTGGCGGGGACCTCCCTGAGATACATATTTGCGCCCATCATTTGCGCGCGCCATCACCCACATGCCATTGCCACGCGAACTGTTCTGCCGATTCACGTTGTTCACAATACCCGCCCGATAGGTCGAAGTCCACCGCCCGGGATAAGACATGCCCACTTCAACGCCAAAGGTGCTGCCACCATCCAGCGAATGCCCCAGGGTGCCATTGTTGCGCATCGACACCCAGAGCTTTGCGCGATTGGTCGTGCGGCGGCGCGTGCGCTGCTGCGCCTCGGCATCGATTATTGTCCACAATTCCGATGCACCCCACAGCACCACCAAGGCGAGCAACACCCGCGTAAATCTCTTAAATATCCGTTGCATAAGATAGCTCCTTATTAAACAGCGGTCAGCAATCGGCTTTTACACCGACTGCTGACCGCTGAAAGCTGTGCATTAGAATCTCATTCGCAAACCAAAGTGGAACTCGCGAGGTGAATCCTGATACCGCAGATAATCACCCACATCGCCGTATTCGATATATTCGGGGTTGTCTGGCAATGGCGTGTAAATCACACCCCATTCCACGTATTCAGACCCCACTTCCACCAGCTGGTTATCCACGCGATACCAGATATGCGGATCTTTCTGGTTGAAGAGATTAAAGGCTTCGAAGAAAGCCGTCACACTCGCGCGCCTGTTGAACTTATATGTCTTCTCAAAGTTGAGATCTGTGCGCGTGTGGATCGGGCCATTGTAGAAGCCTTCGCCGCCTCTTTCCGGCGGAGAATAGAAAAACCTGCGTCCCGTGAACAGGCGATACACCAGGTTCAGGCGCAGATTTTCAAACGGGTTGAAGCCCACAAAGCGCGGACCAAACTTGTCGGGCGACGTAAACATAAAGGTCACCGTGCCAAAGTTGGTTCGGTTCAAATTGGCGGGCCGAAACTCCTGAGACTGGTTGAGGCGCTGCAACCAGGTCGTGGCACCTTTGCCATCCCAGTTGAGCAGGCTATTTTCCGGATCCAGCGACCAGTTGTTGCGCCCAGCAGCATCTTCGACCAGTTCGAGGTGATTGCGCGCCTGGCTGCCAAAAGCCTGTGCCCGTAAAAAGCGCGTAATACCATCCATGGGCCGCGGGAACTCTTCGCCCGTATCACTGCCATTGACAATACCGGGACCAGCGACACCGTCTTCGGTAAGAAAATCACCGTCGCCATTGGAGTCGTGTGTCCACTCATACCAGTAATGCGACAAAAAGTTGCCATCGTTGTCGATATAACCGGCATAATTGCCAAAGTTCGACGGATTCTTGGTCGCCAGCCTGTCTGGATTGATATAGTGCGACCCGCGAACACCCGAGTTGCCATTTTCAACCCACTGCACATTGTAGGCAATCGTGAATGCCGTCATGTAGTTGAATTTCTTTTTCACAGACAACTCAAAGCCGCGCGTGTCGCGGTTATTCGTCTGTCCCGATGACTGCACGGAACGGTTGTGCTCCAACCCCTGAGACTGCATCCCGTAAACGCCACCGCTGCGGCGGTAAACCTGCTGCTTGTAATACGCCGTTATACCCGCCGTGTAATCCGTGATGAAGTTCCAGTCTGCACCCACTTCAAAACTCGTGGTCACCAGCGGCCTGATCTTCGGCCATCCCCATTGCCCGGCATCCACGACATCCTGTGTGTTGTACAGCTCGGACTCGTCAATCCGACCATTCTTGTTCACATCCAGAAAATCCTCTTCGGTGCGATAGCTGTGTGAGAAAATCCACCAGAACTGCTCAATTTGTTCAAACTTGCCAAAGGTGAAGTGCATCGCGCTGCTCTCCGTAATCGGATGCGACACACCCACGCGAGGAGACAAGACGTGAATTGATCCCGGACGATAGGTCGGGATATTCTCCATCTTTGTCGGATCGTGATATTTGTAAAATGGGATAAAATACGCTGACTGTGGCATCTCGGTATTCGGGCTCCAGCGCAAACCGCGCAAACCTACATTTACCACAATTCCCTCAAACTCCATCTTGTCCTGAAAATATATGGCGTATTGACGCGGCACCACGCCGACATTGGGATTGTTGAACTGGCTATAATACCGCTCGATCAAACCTCTGAAATCGTTTTTGGTGCGCGAGAAGCCCCAGTTGTCGTAGAACAAAAAGTCAATACCCGTTTTGATGAAGTGTCCCTTGGTTACCTGGCTCGAATAATCGACCTTGAGCTGGTAGCGGTCGCGCGTTGAATTTGTCCAGTTCACCACCGGGCGGCCAAGGTAAAACCAGCCAGAGTCATTGCCAATACCCGGCTCGACATAGGGCTGATCTGTATTGAAGGGCAGTTCCGTATTCACCTCAGATGTGCGGGAATACGAGAACCGAATCTCGTAAAAGGTGCGCGCCGACAGCGTATGCGTCAAAGACGCGTAATTCATAAAGTCGCGCGTGCGCAACTTGCCAGCCCCCGAGTATTCCGCAGGCACGAAGATGTTGCGACCAGAAGAGTTCATATTCTTGCGCGAACCCTGTTCAATGCGCCGAATAACGCCCCCATTGTACCGAGACCGCTGATTGAATATAGACCCATAGTTAAATCTGACGTTGTTACTCGGGCGATACGTCAGCTTCAAGTTCGTGCGGTTGTTAGGCAGTGATACCGCCGTGGGCGCGGGAAAAGACGACGGACTGCGATTCGTCGAAGACGTCAACGTGAAGCCCAGCTTTCTCATAATCGGACCGCCCAGCATTGCTTCGCCGCGACCGCCCCACACGCCCGTGTAATCCTGGCGCACGTGAACCTTGCGCTGAACATCGTCGGTGGCAAACTGAGAATCGGTTATCTCGCCCGTCTGATTGTTGTGCCCCAATATCCCGTCGGGACCGGGGTACCACGCCTGCAAATTCTCCCACTCGGGATTGCCCCACTGCATCCTGCCGCGATGCACGGGCGCTTCATACACATTTGCTCCCCAGTGCTTTTGTCCGGGCGGCGTAATGCGATATTCGCCCCTGCCCGTGTACCTCTGGCCGCCCTCTCTGGTCACCACGGAAACCACAGAACCCGCATTGCCGTATTCCGCGTTCATCCCGCCACTCAACACCGTCAGTTCTTGCACGGCACTCGTGTTCACGCCCTGAAATCGCGTAAATCCGGCGCGCGCATCGTTATTCACCACGCGCACCCCATCGACCATATACGCCGTCTCCCAGAAGTTGCCACCGCGAACACTCTCCTCCTCGTCGGGGGTCACGCCTGCCTGCAACTCCACAAAGTCCGACATTTCGCGAATGATCGGCAGTGACTCAATCTCTTCTGCCGTAATAATGGACTTACTCTCCGTCTTGTCGTGCTCCACTGCCGGACGCTCGGCAACGACGATCATCTCGCCCAATTGCAACGCTTCTTCCTGCATCTGGAAGTTCACCGTCGTGGTATGGTCAACATTGACGATCACACCCGTGCGAACAGACTTTGAATACCCCATCATAACGACTTCAACATCATAGGTTCCCGGGGGAATATTGATGATGAAGTATTCGCCCTCCTCATCGGTGATCCCGGCGCGTTTCACGCCATCGATATCGATCACCACATTGGCACCGGGCAGTGGATCGCCTGTAATCTCAGTGACCTGTCCACTGATTTTGCCCCTTGTGGACGCTTCTGCCAATCCGGTGCTGATCACCAGGGCGACCAGCAGACCCAGACAACACAATAATCGCTTGCTCATTTACGACCCTCCATAAAAAATGGTGAGTGGAGATAGTTCAGTTTCTCGATGCTGAAGAACTGAATCTCTATTTACTCAAAATAATTTGAAACGCGATGGAACGCGCGAGACCATTTTTTGATCTAAAGTATAGAACTGAATCTCTATTTACTCAAAATAATATTTAAAACTCACGCCAGCATCCGCTGTCCCTATCGGAAACGCCTTGTGCATTCCCCAGGCGGTCAATGGATTGATCTCGCCAAAAATGAGATTGTAGCGCACGCGAAAATCAAGCCCATAAGAAGCACCCAGCGATCCCTCAAAACCCGCACTGATGGGAATTGTCCACGCTGTCCGCGTATCCTCTGTGGGTTCCTTCCCATACAATAACACCTGGCCATTGACAATCTGACCAATGCTGCTCTTTTGCGCTTCGGTCATAGCCGAAGCATCTAAGTCCGGACTGCCGGGATACACCAGCAACACCTGCACACCGCCGCGATCCACCTCATTGGGAATATTGGGATTGGTTGGGATAATCAAGCCATGCTTCACCTTGTGGCTATAATCGTAAAAACCAAGGCCCAAACCCAGATAAGGCGACCACTTCCGGTCGGACATGGTCTCGGCATTTTCCCTGAAAAACCACAGCCAATTTGAGGCCACGCTATTCCAGGTCATCTCAGAATCCGCCTCGGGACTCGGGACCTGACGCCCTTTGTATTCGAATGTGCGCCC
>JAODVQ020404651.1:0-11038 GCA_025400075.2 Phenganax stokvisi | reverse complement strand
AGTTATTAATAGCAGCATTAAACCATCACAGCAGATCATACATGCCGACTTTTTGAACTGCTGACTATGATAAGTAAAAAGTCTAATTAAAAAAATATTATGCCGACCTGATAATCGGAAACTACTCAATAAAAACAAAGTGAGTAAATTGTATTAAAAGTACTGCAAAACTTATAAAGCATTAGCATTAGGCATTATTCATAAAACAAAATTTTCCCGCGGATCTCGTAAACTGGCAGAGATAAAGGGCTCTCTCTATTTGCGTATGTTTTTGGCGGCAAATATTTAGTCTCCCGCCGAGCTAAAATACATGCACGCAACAATTTTCTCTTGTTTATGGGTGGCGTGAAGAACGACTAGAAAAGTTTTTTGAAATTTACAGGGAATTTACAAACAATTTACAAACAATGAGAAAAGTTACATTAAAGGCACCTATAGTTTGTACATCGAAATTACTGTGTATATACATACAATTTACATAATACGAACATGTCTTGAATTTTCCAGTGACTCAAGTAAGATTAGAAAACGTAACTGATGTCCAACTGCATGCATGCGTTCACCGGTACTACAAGTACATTGAAATGGGAAATCGCTCAAGCTATATATAGTGTAGGGGCAAATGCTTTGTTTTCGCAGGGAACGACTATAGCAAAACAACAGACTAGAGGGCAACCAAAGACACACTGTAAAAGTAGTATTACTGCAGAACCTGTTACTTTAAAACTCTAAGTACGGACAGTTTACTGTGTACTAAAACTTACTAATGAATCAATTGAATTATTGTATACCTTGCTGAAAAGAATCAATAGGAATTCTTACAAGATTTCGTATATATATTACAATTTGGCTCGGATTTCTATTGTAATCCTTTTATAGGAAATCTACTCCGCTATGATTTTGGCCACAATCCTACAGAAAATACAGTTCTCATTATCAAGTCCTATAGGATTTTTTCGCTAATGATCTACTGGGTCATGTAAGGATAAAGTTATAAAACGGAGATATCCCGTAATTGGAAATAGTGAATATTGTATTCAAATCAACTGAAGTCGACAAAATATGACGAAAACACTCATCGCGTGAGGAAGCATCATACTTAGTTTATCAAACAACTCTAGCTGTTGAGACAGTAAGCTTCGAGGAAAGCATTGTCGACATCACCACTATATGAAACTACAGTTGAGTTAACACAGCTAGGCACCTAAGATATTTTCGTCGAGATAAGATCTTTAACAAATCGAAAACGATTAGAGGCGAAGAAACTCTGGCGTTAAAAACAAATTAGCCTTTGGTCGTAGCTTTTAAACGTGAAGCTTAAACACCCTAATGATGCCAGTCGAACCAAGCACCGATCAGTGTGTTAACTAAAGGTACAGAGTAGTCCAAATTCGAGAAGTCAAACTATATATGGCCAAAAGAATATGCATGAACTCTAGTAATAATGCTGTCAATGAAGGGATAATGCACCCCTTTGCGTTGGGCTTGCGGCTTATAATTATGCTATCAGACATTGGGTAAGTACACAGTAGTAGATAAACAGCGACAAAATGTCCTACCAGTGAGCAGTGTACAATTTTACATTCCAAAGTATTATGACTAAATTTTTTATGTCATCTCAACGACTCTATAAATCCTTTAATCTATATAGCACTAATGAATACCACAATTCAATCGTGTTTCCAAAGTTTCCAAAAGGCTAAATGTATGCCAGCCTGAACACGCAGCACTTGGGTAGGGCTGGCAATTAGTTGCAAAGACGCACAAAATTGATAGAAGCCGAGGGCGAAAGACATTGCATCACGTACAATAGTCACACCATTTCAAAACGGCATTAGCTTATTGAAATTCCTAGAGATTTTCAGATCTCGATGAGTAATACTATGTTACAGGACACTCACCTCGCAAATTCTGCACCAAATGAAACAAGGTTGCAACGTACAAAATCAAACAAATGTTTCGCATGCTGAGATTATACCAAATTATGTTGAAGATGATTGCACGATGATGTCTTCCTAAATAATCTATCAGTCTTCAACGGATGTCCCCTGTGTATGTTCGTGATACGGTGTTTAATCCTGTCTAAGTGTATACTTGGCAGGTTATCTGCCAATGGTGCTCTGAGCAGAATCAAGTTCTTACTATACAATCCAAAAACAAACAAGGATTACCGTAGTGGAAATGAATACGGCACTCTCACTCTCTAATAGTCATTTAATTAATCTCACTTAGACACGGGTGTTTTGAATTCCGTTTATCATCATGCGCTAGTTCCTAGTGTGTAATTTGGGTTATTTGGGCGATCGTTGATCTAAATATATATCGTTGAATTATAAGTGCTTCGCTGCAACTGAGGCGGTAAACCGCAAAGTGAACTGTGTCTAAGTTTCCTTGTATTGTTTCACCCATTTAGACAGCAAGTTTATAGGGCTAACAGCCAAACAAAAAGACATTCACTTATAGACTATAAAATATAATAGTTTTCTAAGTATAAACTTTGCCTGCAGCCATTCGACCGAAGCATGTTATGCAGTGCATCATAATCATAACGCCCAAGACGTTGCGGAATTGTATTAGGCTTTCAGCTACCAGCACGCGTTGCGTTGATCTCAAAATATGACTGGATATTGCAAACGTATACAGTGGCGTTGACTGTTGCAGAAAATAAAGCCACAATCGTGGACAAAATCCTTCAAAACATATTTTGACGTAATTTTGCCAAGTCAGAGTGAAACCACCGACCAAGCTTGAAGCCCCTCCCCTTAATGTTGAAAACAACCCCCAAGATCTTTTCCCAAATCACCAATGCTCTCATTTCAAAGGAAACGTAATCTCGAGTAGACATAACGATGGGTCACACATTTCCAAATTTTCCTAAACGGTCTTATCGACTTTTGTCCAATATTGCAGTTTCACCTGATGATATGACTAGGAGGCATAAGAAAGTCTGCAGAGCAAGCGGGATTACCAGCTGCTGAGCCAAAATATTCGATATGCGGCAATGGTTACACACGTATGTAACCTAGGAGACTATTTCTTCACAAGATATTTGCATGCGTGCAAGTTAGCATATAGATACCGTGCCAAACACCTGTAAAATTATTGAACAATTTTCAAGATAACTGTACACAAAATTAGAATAAAGACTGCATGTTTCTCAAAACCGATTATCGCTGGGCAGCAAAGGCTAATTGGTACATGGAAGCGCTTCAAGAAAAAATTTAAGATTTTTTTCACGGTAAATCAGACAAAAGCGTTTCTTTCACCACACTGTAGACTCCACAGTGACTAAAAAGCGTGACAAGTACTCCATTCTTAACTTTGAAGTGCTGTTTTCAGAATGTTTACACAATTATGTCACCGTCATCCAAATATTTGCATACACAAGCATGCAACGACCTAATGATAGCGAACTTCATTTTTGATCACAGTTATTGCAAGATAAGATGCATGTTAGCATGAGTCATTGCGCCATGTTTTTAGTTATGCTTTAGTATACCAGTCTCTCAAACTATTGGGAGCCAATTTTTTGAGTCACTGGGTTGTGGAAATGTAAGATGTTTAACGATGGTTGAGAAGATTGCAAGACTCTCACGTGCAGCGGCTCGTGTTGAACTCAGCATTTGGAAAAGTAATTAATATTTAATGTTAATAATTGACATCTTTAATTATTGATAATATTATATTTGGAAGCAGCTAATAATATATCTTTCTCGTATTGTTGTAAGTTTTGTTTGGTTGCCACAGTGTTTTGAGCCTTACAAGCATGGCCAAATTATTTGTTAAGGTAAACAGTCACCAAGTCACGGACATATACGGTATACATCCCTAAACCCTCAAAACTGTATAACTTAGTTAAAACAAGGTTTGCCGTCTTATATATACGTTTAAATAGAGCCAATTAATACCTGTAAGGTTCTACAGGAACCGTTTTTGTGCTCGATGCCGGTTTTATTAACAAATACATCGTAACCCACAAAATTACCTTTACTATCCTATCAATGCGATCTTACAAGAATATCAGAGACTTAGCCATATAGGTAGCAAAATAGAGATAGACTTTGATTAGAGACAAAGTTTCTCTTCGATACTGCGTGCATGCATTGTGCACAATTATTGTTATTTTATCTTGTTCCTTTATTCGCTTCCCAATTTGCTTCCTGTTCGATTATTTGTTTGCTTGTTTTTTAGTTTGTTTGTTTGCAACGAAAAAGTCCGACAAAATGACGAACAGATTTTCAAAAGTACACTGTCGCAATAAGCGTATTGGGCACAGCAAAGTACTCGTCTAGTAGACTAAATTTAATTTTGATAGAATTCACGTGCAAGCATCTTTCTTACAGTGGCGAAGTGTTGTTTAAGTTGCACAGCAACGAGTTTGTATTGTTATACAAAAAATGACATGTGTATATTTTGACATTAAGTGGTATATGATTTTCAAATGAAGGATAAATTTACATAATCTGTTGAATTTATCAAAAGTAATCTGTTCCTCAATAAAACTTATCAGAGGAGGTATGCAGTCGTCAAGTGCTTATAGTAGTTTCTTTTAGCAATACACAGATTTGACATATTAGTACGGGGGACTGGGGATGAGTACGGGGGTGAAAATTATTTATACAGAACAAGTACAGAAATTTTTGATCGCAAAAATTTTTTGCCAAGCACAAATATGAAGTGAAAGAACGTACAACGAAAACAATTTGCACTGACAAAAAAATACCTAGACAGGTTTTGTATCTCTAATTTTCACCCACAAACTCGTCTCCAGTCCACACGGACTGGTTCGTCGAAGTGGTGCATTTCAAATAGTTATTGAATAGTTTCTCTATCGTCAGTTTAATTGGCTTATTGTACATCATAAATTGATCATGACTTTGGTTAGCCGCGTACAAGTGGTCATCTTCTGAAACAGAAAAGTTACAGGAATAATATAGCTTACAAATACATATAAATGAAACTAGAAGTTGTAGCAGTGTATGTCGATTCCACGCCAAAATCTTATGCAAGTCGATCTAGCTAAATATAAAATAATAGAGATGGTCAACGTGACCAAATTCAATACGACCAAGTCGTTTTTCTCGATTGATGAGACTCTCTCCTGGTCTGTGCAAGTTGAACTCAGACGTCTCAGGGACAAAGTCAGTTATCAGGCCACAATTTGATTCCTTTTCACAAGTATAAGACTGCCTCGGACAGGCATTATCAGACAAACTTGAACAACTATACCGGGTGTCTCAAAAAAGTATCGGTGTTTGGTTTAATAGAACGTAAAAGATTTACCAGCTATGACTTTTAAATAAGTTTTATAGTACAAACTTAAGTTTTGATGTACGGCGCTTGATCTTTCATGTAATGTTGGGCGAAATATAAATGTTTTTAGCAGAAGTTTGATTTCAAAATTAGCGTAAAAATCGACTAAAACGGCCCGTTAAATTTCTTTGAAGTGATTTGTTTTTTTTTCGCGAAAGTTTTCAAGAAGTTAGCCTAAATCTGTAAGTCAAGATTCAAGTTACTTGAAAATGCGGGGAAAAAACGACAAACTTCAAAGAAATTTAACTGGCCAATTTAGTCGATTTTTCGATAATTTGAAATGAAACTTCAGCTAAAAACATTTATGTCTCGCCCAACATTAAAGGAAAGATCCAGCGCCGTATATCAAAATTAAGTTTGTCCTTTCTTACGATTATAAAACTTATTTGAAAATCACAGCTGACTAATCTTTTACACTCTATTAAACCAAACACCGATACTTCTTTTGAGACACCCGTTACAAAATAAACGATTTCGTATATTTACCCGAGAAGGGCATGAAAAGCTATCACGGCAAAACATTTACTACATGTTGAGTAAACTCAGTTTGCTTAATTCACGCATTAATTAGTGGTGAAGAACAGAAGTCAGGTGAGTAAGTACAACCTTGCGAAAATCAAGCTAAATCTGCAAGACAAAAGTAAGATCAACAAACTAGTTATGGAAGGCGAAACTGAAAGCAAAGAAGTCTGACTTGACAAGAGAAGTTCACTTTCTCATTGCAATCAAGCAACGCTGAGGGAAAGGACAAATCCTGTCAAAAACCATAATTATGAATGGTGATATGTAGTTTGATTGGTGGGACATAAACTAGCATGTCAATTGTGGCGCTGTGAGCAAACAAAATCAAGTTACGCAGTACCACAAAGAATTTGGCCAAGGCTCAGGACGAATGGTACATGGTATCCTGTACAAATATCGCTTTGAGACTGCAGCTGATGCTATAAGCAATGTGTGGTACTTAGTAATTTTTAATCAAACACCATTATTTCAGAACTTGTCTTTAAATGGGAAAACAGTTCATTCTCGCTTTGTCAACGCTATGACTGTTTAATATATTGTATAGCTAATTTGATGCTATATTGACAAAATTAGCGCGCGTGCACTGCTATTTTCAGTTAAAAGTTTATCTTGCGTCAGCATGCGCGCGAGCATACATTTGTCAAGTATATATGAGTTGAATCACCTATTTCGAGCTGCAGTATACAAACATAAATCAAAATTGGAAATTGAATCGAAAACGCAGATTTGCGATTATCAAGTTGAAATTGAAAGTGATTCAAGATCTCAGCAAAGCATTCGAAATGAAAACAATGTTCTCAAATGCAATGTGATAGACGTATTTGGCAGGTGAGCGATTGAAGAAACTGCATTTGAAATGCTCTCTTACTTCCAACGTTACTCCAGAAAGTTTTCCGCCGTACAGTTAGTCAGTCTCTTTAATCGAATACTGTATCACGATCGTTACGCACACAATACTACAGCAAGAAGTCGTATTTCGTATCGTCCATTTCTAACGAAAAAGAATGCGAAAACTGTTTCGAAAAGGAACACTTGCGCAGAAGTTGGACGAAAGAATTATAATTCAACTCCAATCGCAAAGGTAAAAGATATTAAAGGCATACATTACAAGAGTAGTTCTACACATAACCTACAGTACGAGTTTGATGCATGGTTTCAATAAAAAATAACAACTGTTTCTACTGGTACACTTTAATTTCACAAAAATAAAATGCTCCAGATTTGCTGGTTTGATCAACATCTCTGAAATCTGTTCATGGAATAAATTTACATAAGCATAATTATGCATTATCCATGCATGACATCGAAATTGCAGACATTTTGCTGCTATACGAATTATCGCAATAGTTCAGGTCGATAAAGTGGGATTTCCAAATTACTAATAATTTGATGCTGTGTGTCTTAATGGTTCACGACCTTGATACCACGCCTAATGCTTTGCAGGACGATTTTAAGATGAGCAAAGTTTCAACTTTCTCAAAGTTTAAACAAACCAAACTGGATTTGAATCAATATAAACAAAAATGCAACACTAGTACGACCGATGAAGCAAAAGCACATGTCGAATCGGAAGATTACAACACATTGCGAAGTCGAAATGAGGAGGAGTATTGTGTAAAGCTTAAGCAACTCATCGCCAGACAAATTTGCCAAACTACGGAAGAAATGAGGTATGAATATGACACCAAGCAACATACAAGAGTTCAACTTTCAGACAAAGACTCTGTATTGACTCCAGACAGTGTCAAGAATAGCAGTTCAATGACAAAGAGTGTCCAACATATTGAATCTCAACAAAAACACCGCTTAAAGAAAAATTGTAAACAACGCGAATCAAAGCAGATCCAACAGAACATTGGAGAAGCTAGCAAAAACGATCCAAAGTTTCTGTGGAACTCAGAGTTTGGAAGTTGTACAAAGCTGCAAAAGAGCAAAAAAGAGATCGTCACAGAGCTGCCAGCGGTAGTAAACCCACCAGATATTAGAAGAGTTTTCGCCGAAGAAATTACCAAAGTTGTGATTGATCTTGAAACATCGTCACGAGGTAACAACGAATTCACGAATTCTATTGAAAATCATTACGTCTGGTTCTCATAAGTTGCCGACAGTCGGCAATGAGACGTTTGCAATGTCTGCGATTTATGAGAACAAGTTCATGTTTTGTCAACCACCATTGCCGTTCAGACGCAGGATGTCGAACCAGGATTTAACACATTGTTTAAGCTGTTGTTGTGGTAGCTGCTCATGTGGTAGTGCTCATGCAGCGGCAACAAAACGTAGGCCTCCCTCCTCCTCTTATAATACTTGCAGTCGACAGAGTACAAACATTATTTCCTAATATTAACAGCAGAGGACACTGAGATCTGCCAACTTGCTGCCACGGATGGCTTCGATGAATTCAACGTCTACATAATTCCTAAAAGTTGCATCACATCAGGGGCTACCGCTGTGAATAACTTCCGCAAAAAGCAAGGAGCATTGTACCAAAGCCAAAAACGTGTTTCCGCTGTGTATCAGAGCCAGGGGCTCACAAGATTTTTGGCGTGGCTCAGATTAAAAACGCCATGTTTGCTGATTGCGCACAACGCGAAATCATTCGATGCTAAACATTTAACAAACGCGATCGCCTCTTGTAATGAGATGAGAGAATTTTCCCAGAAAGTTCTAGGATTTTCTGATTCCCTTACAGCTTTCCGAGAACGA
Source organism: Phenganax stokvisi (assembly GCA_025400075.2). Lineage (NCBI taxonomy): Eukaryota > Metazoa > Cnidaria > Anthozoa > Malacalcyonacea > Clavulariidae > Phenganax > Phenganax stokvisi. The sequence continues at coordinate 2,500 of JAODVQ020404651.1, read as the reverse complement.
TTCCCTGACAGAAAATCGTATAGCCAGCAAAGCTTAGCGAAGGATTTGTTGGATGCGAGTTACAACGCTCATAATGCACTGGAAGACGCTCGAATGCTTCAGAAATTAGTCTCAAAATTTCTCACAGATGCAGTTTTGTTCAAACATAGCTTCACAGTGTCTTGGTACCGCGAATATCTCGATTATTTACGGATGACGCAAGAAAATAAAAAAAGTTTGAAACCACTTGTAAAGGCGGGAAAAATCTCCGAAGGAATGGCGGCAAAGATAGCCAGAACCGGATTAAGTTTGAGTCATTTGGAATACGTATTTCAAAATGGTGGCGTAGAGCGACTTTGTGATGTTTTGACTCAAGACGTTGAAGGCAAACCACGAGTGACTAAAAATAAAAAGATTCTGCCAGAAATTTGTAGTTTTTTCGAAGAAAAAACGTAGTAGCATAAGTAGTCTGTGATGTTGAAAAGAAGCATGTATAATCTTTTCTGTTCAAAGTACTATGTACGACTACCGAAAAGAAACAATTGTTTCAATAACTTTATTTATATATAGTAATATCTTTACAATTTGTGCATGTGCGAAAAAGCCCACTTTACTGCAAGCTACATGACAAGCTGTCGTGCACCACCATGAGCTGACTTACGTAAAATACATTCAAAACATCGATTGCACTGCCATAATGATTGTATTTCAAATCAAACATTCATACTTTACTGTACAACCGTAATAATTTAAAATATCCAGTATTTCATAAGTTTAGAAACTCGTCCTTTCTGCGTAAATACTCATTCAAACGATTTCTGCTGTAGCTAAAAGGAAGAAAAGCCGCTGTTACATTACGCTTGTTTTCCACTAGCAATTTCTCGCGCAAAGTGACAGTTTTTTCTTGATTTGCCTCCTCAGCTTTCATCTGAAAGTAATTATTTTTCATCGATTTTTTTCTACTTCGGTAATGCAAAGTATGACTGATGTCGTAAATGTATTAAACATATTCTGAAATGTGAAATCAGCTCTATTATTTTGATGTTCTGGGGCCGGTTGTATAAAACTTTTAACTACATTTTAACTACGATTTTGTAGTTAAAAAGTAGTTAAATCTTGAATAGGCGATTCTGATTGGTTAACAATCGCACTTAACTTTACTTATCTTTAACCACGTTTTTATACAACCGGGCCCAGGTTATCATTCGACGGAGGGAAGCGGAGGAAATTTCTCTAATGAACTCCTCTTTAGCTAAAATAAAGACAAATTCGATAATTTTTGACAAGTACTCGGATGTTCCAAGATGTCTAATCCAAGCTTCTGTTACAGGTTTTATATAAAGATATGTTTAACAATGTACAGTGACTTGCCAAAGATTCAATACAATACTAAAAAGTTCAATATAATGCTACATTCCACTACCTTCTTTCAAAATACTTGTTCAAGATTGAAATACGTAACATACACTACACCTTTTGATGGCATGTATGACACATAAGCACAAGATGTATCATTGCTAGATAGTTTCTATTATTTAGTAGGAACTTCCTCGCTTTCATGAACATCTCTGTTCTTTTTGACATGAATTCAACCAATGGGCTCTCTTTACAAATGGTATTTGTATCAATAACGTTAACATAAATAATGTGGGATATGAAAATATTCTTTAAAAATAAGCTTTTACTGTAAATTTATGAGAAGATATCATTTTCTCCAAAGAATAATCACTGTATATTTAAACTTTTGGGAAGTCACTGTACATACAGCACTTACACGAGAAAGTCGAAATCAATGGAAGAGAAGTTCGCCTGCAGCAATGCCCAAACGCCCCAGAGCAAATGCGACACCTGCATGAGAGTATTGATAGAAATGCACAATTTTTTTAATGCACGTTTCGATGATATTCCAGTAAAACCTTTGTCACGACCATATGCTTGACTGTCCATTCAATTCTAGAGCTGTACTCTAATCCTTTACTATCTCTGCTTCTGGTACTTCATGCCCTAGCTATTTTCTTCTCATTTCATCGCTGCAGTATACCCAATTGTTGTATACTCTACTCGTGTTTTATAAACAGGTACTGAGCTATAGTGTAACAGGCCATTGGATTCGATTGGTAACAGTAAGCTATATCGGTATACCATGCATTAACGCATAATCTGAACCTCACTATTTCGAAACCCACCGTACTGTGTAAACTGTTCGATATCCATGCGAGCAAGCATCAACTTATACATAATTTTCAAAGCTATTGATATTATGATAATTACTCGTACCAGCGCAAATTGGTTAACTTGAACATATAATTTTTCGAGGCGTTCTTCGGTAATGTCGTCTGGCGAATCTGCACGATTGCGTGAGAAAAAATGAGTATAATCATGCCTATACGAATACACGTATCCACGTACAATAGCTATACCTACTAATACAATATAGGCCAATACAGAGTAACATATCAGTATTCATTTGAGGTATACACCATGTATTTTTATTATTGCAAAGCTTTCGGTCCGTTAGCCC
>JAODVQ020404544.1:0-11039 GCA_025400075.2 Phenganax stokvisi | reverse complement strand
CACACGAGCAAATAAAACTTGTCAAGGAAAAATTGCCCGTCTGTACAGGGCTTAATGAACAAAAGATTTTACTCGAGTTATAAAGTCGTCAAAACATCATTGATAAATTACAATGCATGAAAGCTTGAAAAATAAAGCATTGAATTGATGTACCTTGTTGTAGCAACAAATTTGGAACTTTTTCATGAAGCTGATCCATGACTACTTTCAGATTTACCTTTAAAAGATCTTGTGTAAATTCCAGCAATCAATCACTGTTTAGGATCAAGTTAGGGGTTTTTTTCATCAGGGGCATGCAGCTGTTACCTACTTTGGGTATTTTTGTTAGGTATTGACCCAATTTCAACAGCAGTGCAATGGCTTCCGACACCTAAGATTTTGCACAAAAAGAATGATATTAAGTATTGAATAATCAGTTCAAATTAATGGAATAAACTTTATTGCAGCATTTACCGCAGTCTCACTTGACTGCGAAGTATCATGACTTTCCATCATTGATCTGGGAACATTTAAAACTCGAAAACTCCATTGAGTGAACAACCTTGATGGCAACTAGCAACTGTCAAGAAATTTACTTTTTTTTCCCATAATGTGTACAGTGAATCATCCTGCAGTTGTTTGGATTGCACAGTGGTTGTAGCGTGCAGGTAGCACATCCCCAGCGACGGCTAATTGCCTTCACAACTTGTTTTTTGTAATGCTTTTGACCATTACAAGTCATTGCATAAAAGGATACGTCATTGGCATATACCAAAATTTTTGCTTGGTGTACCTGTCCACTGTATTGAAAAAGAAAGAGATGTTATTTTGTAGTATCATTGAAAAAAGTACGTTGAATTTGCTTACGTTCCTGTACTTTCACAGCTGTGTAAACTTTTTATTACTTCTTGTAGCATGTTGGTTGATGTCTAAAAGGTAAACAGTTCCAGTAAGACCATGAAGCATGGAAAGACTGTAGGTAATTGGAAAATGCTAACAGCTAGGAAGACATTATCCCATTTGTGGTTCAAAGTACATTGAAGACATATTCATGGATATTGATGGTTTGGAGGTTTGCCCGGTGGCTTTATTTTATACAAACTTGTACACAGTAAAGATGTCTTTCACAATGCAGAAACCTCAAGTGTTTTTTTCATTGTGATATATAGTCAGAGTATAGTTGTTCATATGAACCTCAACAATATGGACTATGTGTGATGGGTAAATGAGCAGTAGTCCTGTGAAAGTTTCTCCTTGAATTTGAGAATGAAGTTGCTTGAACAATCTTTCATAGTAAGCTACATAAAAAAATATAAAAATTGTTTCTACAAGTGTACATGTAACTGACCTTTGGGCCATAGTTAAGTCTAGCCAGTGCCGCAGTCTAGTGAATTAGTTACAACTTAGAGTCGATAGTACATTAGTAAGTTCAAATATAAAGTCGCCATTGTATATTGTGCATACCTCCAACTTCTCGTTTCTCAGAGACGTTTCGATTTATTTTAGCAACAAAAATGAGCCGATGTATTAGGTGTTTCTAAAATAAGTTGCAAAAAAAAAGCTTCATACATTCAAAACGATGAAGGATCTGATAACCTGAATCGTAGTCATTCAAAATTTCAAGTAATCAAAATTCAGATGCATTCCTTATCTTACTTTATTGAAAGCTCTTGCTTTTTCCATATTTACATCAAAAAGTGTCAACTTCGTGTCTTCATAAGGATTAGCACTCTCTCCAAAATGCATATCTTCCTCCTTTACGGCAGCCATAAATGATTTGTTGACAAATGAACAACAAAATACGATTTTTATTTACAAATTGTCAGGCTGCCATGGAAACGTAAACAAAACGGGTTCCGGAACGGAGCATGCGTGGTTTGAAAAAGTCCAAATGGATAAAAAATTTTTAGAATTTTTATAAAAAACAAACTCAATTTATTTGCCGTAAAACTCCCAGTGTGACACGAAAATGTCTTATAGAGATTTAAGAAGTAAGTGGAAGTGTTTGTTCAACGTATTCTGTTTTAAATCAGTCTTTTTATGCTTGTATTGAAAAATATTTGCCTGCAAATAGTGTAATTTTGAGTAAAGTTTTGAAAGTATATAGTGTGTGTGTGTGTTTCAGTTTGACGGCTTTATTATCCCAACCAATATCAAGTAGAAGTGTATTTTGAAATTTCTCAACCGTTTGGTAGTTGATATTTGTCATTTTCTGATAACAACAAGTGAATGTTGTTCAAATGGTGTTACAGCAGATTCTATATTTACTGCATTTCAGCCTAAGATAGCAAGACTTTGCAGGATACCAATCAAGACATTTGATTTTTCTAGATTTTACTGAAATGATGAGAGCTTTGGGTTACTCCAGGCTTATTTCAATGGAAAATTTTCGATCTCCAAATTTTTCGCTGGTTGCTGAAGTCTTACTCTGGCTTGTGAAAAGGTGTGTATTCTGCATGTTCAGAGTGGAAAGTATGCTTCAGTTGCCAGAGGAGACTACCGCCAGATGATGGGTCCTGCTTTTTACTATGATGCAATACTGTGCTGACTGAGAACTGGAGAATAGTGCTTTACCCTTGATTTTAGTGTTTTTCTACTGCAATATTTTGCTGCTTCTGCAATTTTTGCACTTAGCCTGCTGTGGGAGGTCTCTTGTTAAAGAGCGAAACTTTCGAGTATGGCTGCATAGAGCATGAAAGAACTATTTTTGCTGTTGTTTTGACATTTTGATTATCTAGGTATGACCCAAATGCAGATTTACCAACCGATATTGATACCGAACAAGATAGAGTTATTTTTATCAAGTCTGTTGCTCAGTTTATGGTAATTATAAACTTGAATTGCCCTCATTATTAAAAGTGAACAAAAATTGCATTCTCTAACATTTCTTTACCATTAAGAGGCTACAACCAGAACTCTTTTAGTCCAAAGAGTCTCACCTTGACACATAAATTTGTTTGGCATTGTGATAAAATTAATCTTTTTGACTGTTTTTCAACCAGGCAACAAAAGCACATATCAAATTGAACACAAAGCGTTTGTATGGAGCAGATGGCTATGCTGTCAAAGAACTTTTGAAAGTTACTTCTGTCTTGTACGATGCAATGAAAACTAACGTCACTGAGGTTCATATGATAAATTCAAAGTTTGATAATTTGAATTAGGATTATATTTTTGTCAAGGTAAGCTAATATTTTTATTCCTGCTTTCTTTTTCTAGGATTCGTCAGATTCAAACGTAAATCCTGTTTCATTTGATATATCGTCAAGGGTAGGTTATAATTTTCGTTCACCCCTTATGCAAGGATACTTAGCCATGTTAAATGCCATGCGTTTTTAGATAGATGACTTGAAGCAATGCAGGGCTCTTGCATCAGAGATCACATCAAAAGGTGCCAGCCTTTACGATTTGTTGGGACGTGAAGTTGATCTCAGGGTGAGAAAGTTAATATACAATCTCAGGCCTGGTCATCAATAATCAATTGAGTGGCCATGTGCTGGGCCCAGTATGCACTCCTTTGCAGGTTTAGTCTTCAATGCTTCAACTAAAAGTTGTTATCTTTTAGGAAATGAGGACTATAGCGATCTCGAAGCCTTTGGAATTGAATGAACTTGAAAGTGGAATAAGCAGTAGTATTATCAATGTGAAGGTATTTCAGCTCTCTCATAGTTCTTTGCTAGAAACATTCAGTCTATTTAAAGGCACTATTCTGAAATCTCAAAACATCAGCTGAGCATAAATTGTAACTTCTTGCTGTTCAACTTAGACACAACAAAGTGTGAAAAAAATTGTTGCAAAAATTGCAAAACAACAGAAAATTAGATTCATGTAAAGTGCTTTAAAGTTTTAACAAAACTGTTTGCTTTTTATTTATCAGGATGACATAAAGAAGACCAATCTTATGCTTGACAATATTGCATCGGATGAGGCAAATCTTGAGGCCAAAATTGAGAAGAAAAAAGCTGAATTGGAACGAAATCAAAAGAGATTGAAAAGCTTGGAAAGTGTCAGGTATGACATGCCTGATGTCATGTAGGCACTTATAGCAGTGAAGGAATTTTTTTGCTAAGTTTCTGTTAATTAAACATCATATCCCTGTAAACACCAAATTGCAATTTCTAGGCCTGCTTTTATGGATGAGTATGAAAAATTGGAGATTGAATTGAAAGTTATTTATGAGGTACAGTTGAGATATTATATCCCTCTAAATTTTCTGCAGATACGATGAAGCTCTCTTGCACGTAATGAACAGCATACTAAAGTAGACTGGCTGAGATTGTGTTTTTTTTTGTTTTATTTATTTTCTAGGTATACATGGAAAAATATCGTAACCTGGCATACCTTGAACATCAATTGGAAGAAGTTAATCGAACTGAACAGAATAAGTTTGAGGTCAGTGTTTTTAAAAATATTTGGTAAATACTAAATGCAATATTGCATGCCAGGTGGGTCTCACTTCAGGATGACAGCAAGCTTTTGTTGATTCAGTTTCAACAGCAAAATCCCAAATCTTTAGGTCCTTATTATGTCGATAACAAGATGACAACAAGCTTAGAGTGGCCACATTTCAACTGCTTGTTTTTCAATCTAAAACTACTGGCAAAGCAAATTATATGTCTCGTCTAATTTTGAGTTTTCTCTAGGAAACGGAGGCTAACCTACGTCAACTGCAAGAACGTATACGTGGCGAGGAGAAAAGATCCTTCCACTCTGATAATTTCAATAGCTTAGATGATTTTGTTGGCATTGATGATGATGAGGACGATGAAGTTTTGATAGACACTGGTGGTAGACAACCGCCTGGTGCAAAACAAGGTGGAAAAATTCCCAGAGTGTGTAACGTATTTGAAGTTTACAAAGTTGAAAGTATTGACATGTTTCTTGTATTCTAGATGGACCCCGTGTGGTTGGTTCAATGGGGGGTGGAGAACTTTCCGTTGAGGTACACACAGAGTATTAATTAAGAACAATAAGTTTGCTCAAGTCTTGGTCTCCAATGGCTGACTTCACTGTGCACAAGTTTGCATAATCATAGACAAAAAGATATGGAACAAAAATGTTGGTCAGGTCTCCAAGCCATATCTCCAGTGATCATGTCTTCACTGTGCACAAGTTTCATCAAACATGGACGAAAAAGATGCGACAAAGACTTTGTTCAAGTTTCCAAACTATATTGCTAATGACTATGTCATCACTGTGCATAAGTTTGTGTGAAGATGAAAGCATGGACAGAAAGATAAGCATAGTCTTTGGTATAATCTTGAAAATAGTTTAATTTCTGATGGCTTGATTTTATTTAACTTTGATTGCTTTTTATTTATTTGGTCAGGGAGATAGCTCATTGTCATCAGGAGACAGTGATATTGAAGTCGATGATGACGACGATATTATCGGCAATGGTGATATTGACGACATCAATAACGTTGACAGTGGATCACAAGATGGTGAAAGTTTAAATGACAGTGATGATGACTTCTGAACACTGTGAATGATCATTATGCAAGTCTATTCATCACAGAATACTGATCTTTTAACTCTAGGCATTCAAGTCTCAATCCAAATTAAACTGATGACTATGGCTTCACCTTGCACAAGTTTATCTAAACATGACTTCAGCCATTTATTTCCACGCTGTACTTGTATATATCTATATTGTAATTTAATTTATCCAGAGTTGAATTTTAAATTTACCAAAATATTAATTAGCTAATGAACAAATAATGGATGCATAAATACCCTCGGCGTTTCTTACCCATAGCGGAGCTTTATTCCCACGGAGAAACGCAACTCCGCATTTTCACTTTCAGGGGGGAAGTTCGAAGAAGTGTTTCAATATGGAGTTTCGATTTTGAAGTGAAGGAAAAAATTTCAAAACATGGGAAATTCTCCTTCAAACGTCAACAACGATAGTGACGAAGATGATGGGAATGTACTACAGGTTTAAAGCTTGTTTTCTGTTATTTTGGTGTGGAAATATGTTGCTTTTTTGGCGCACAAACTAGCCATGTTTTCGAGGGATGGGGTTGATCAGAAGGTTGTCAGTTTCAGGAAATTTGTTGTTCGACGCACTTCTCGATTTAGTTAGTTTAGGGAAGCCTCCTTCGTTGGAAAATGCGGTGGTTAAGTTTATTTTAGCAAGAAAAATACAGTTTTTGTTTAAATATTGCAAATTATTATAATTATGCAGCGCGCAAGTTTAACAAATTAGGTGAAACATAAACAGCTTCGTCCAAACAGACGAGTTTTGAAGAGCAGAACGTTTGGATTGAGTATTATTTATATTTAAGATCTACATTTAAAACTTTAGATATTAAATGTAGATTTTAAAAAGTAAACGAATGAGACTTATCTCATTTGGTAATGAACTGAAAAACATTGATACAATAAATAAGCAAGTTAAATCGTGTGGCGATAGCTGGAATATATATTAATATGTCGATACAATACAATAAACCGTAATTTCCGATGATGACGCTGGATAGTATATATGTACTGATAAATGCAAGGCCCCTCTAATGAGCTTTACTACTCAATGAATGAGCAAATTAGAATAACATTGAACAATTGCTTTTTCTTGCCTTAAGTGTCATCTAGCTAATCATATAATTAACCTTTGCTGTTGCATTGTTTTAGGATATCACTGATTTGAGTGGAGCAATCAGTGAGTATTTGTTTTATCTTACTTTTATTAACTGACTGCTAAATGCCTCCAAATGAATTGCCTCAGAAACCTTTTACCTTAAATTTTTAGCTGTTTTCTTAACTCATTAAGTGGCAAGAGTCTTGGCCTGATAAGTTGAATCTTCTGGTGTTAGACACTCACTGTACCATTCTTGCTATTGGCCTTAAGGCTCGTTTTCCACTACGCGAATTTGTTCGAACGAAAAATAAATGTAATGACATGATTGGTTCACTTAAGAGTTTTTCGTGGCAAAATAATTTGTAAGCCAGTCACATTCCTGGATTTATTTTTTGCTCAAAGGAATTTGCATAGTGTAAAACAGGCTTAATGAGAGAAGTCCAACTTATGTTATTTTTTTAGAAGATGAGCTTGACAGTACATTTGATTTGGGCATCCTATTCAATCATAAGCTACTACGAGAAGCAACTTCTAAAATAAAGTAAGTATTTGCAACCTAAATGATATTTTTTAAGAAGCAAAACTAATTTGTAGTACTTTGGATGTAGAGAGGAGCCGTCTGTGTCAATATTACAGCAACATCATGGTCAGCTGTTGCGATGGGTTGAAGAAAGGCGTTCTAGACATGAGGTTTGTTGTTATGTAATGTAAAAACAAGGCAAACAAAATCTCAAGAGTTCTGATAATATTCTTTGATAGGAGACAATCACCCAAGTGCAATTTATTGATATGCTTATTGACAGAGGTGTTGAAAAAGATGATGCAGTAGAAGTAAGTGGTGTTACACACTTACCTTTTCATGGAGACCTGGTCAGAGATTATGTTCTTTGTTTTGAAGTTAATGTTTATGTAAACTTGACATAGGCTGTTGCGGTATATCGAAATATCGATAAATATTGGGTTTTTTAAAATATTGGTTTATTGATATTGGTATTTTTGGTTTATCGATATTCGATATACCGAAAATATCGAAATAAATTCGATATTTTTGGTATTATACAATTACCCCTAGTCATTAATATATTTTTAATGGTTTTTTAATGGTTTATTTGTAAGCCCGGTCAGATTGTAGGCTCACAGAGGAGCGCAGCTATAACCTAAACAAGCGAAAATACTTATATTTCTAGCCGACAACTTGTAGACATAATATAGTTAGAGCCAAAAGTTCATGCTGAAATTCAGTAATAACAACTTGTTGTTCAATTACAGCTGTATTTGATGTTCATTGTGCCCTTTCGTTAAATTTTTTTTTACGCATTTTTTTAATTAGCAGAAAAAATACCGAAATATCGATATTATCGATATTTTTTTTCGATATATCGATATCGGTTTTTTTTAAATACCGCAACAGCCTAACTTGACATCATTGTTTTTTGTTTTGTTTTGCATTTTTAGTTGTTCAACCAGTTTGATACTGAAGGCGATGGTGCTCTTGATGGAGATACCCTTCATAATGTTAGTGAAAAGATAATCACATAAAAAATTCAAACTAATCATATAGAAGGCTCTTGAAGACTGCATGACTTTGCATGTGCGTTTTAGTATGATGATGATTAGTTATCATTTTTGTTTGAATTGTGCAAATTTAAATGGTTTGGTTTTACTCATAATACCCATCACTTATAAATGACTTTTTTGAACTTCCATTCAGAAGTTCGTGTAAGTTTTTGCTTACAGAAAAACGGTCAGACAGGGGTAAAAACTCTACCTTGTACCCTCACATCTGCCCATCATACTGGATGCAAGTTAGCAGGCTTTACTTTCAATGTGCTTTGTAGGTGCTAACTACTTCAGGCCCCACACAAAGTCAGAAAGGAGAACTGCGTGCAGTTCTAAAGACTTTAAAAGCTTGCTCCATTTGCCCAGGTATCAATATCTTGATTTTGAAAAATAGTTTGCAATGTATTTGAGTAATATTAAGAATTATTGGTTTTAAAGTGTCCATGAACAAATCAGTTGGTACTCAGTAGTTATAGTAAGCCGTGGAATAGAACAGCAATGGTTGCAGGTTTAAAACTGCTACAATTAGTGAATATTTTTTTAGTCTGATGAAGTTGTCAGTTGAAAAGATTTGCAAAATCATAGCATTATATTGTTTTTAGGAATTATTGACTGCTTTGTTGCAAACAAGCACTCGATTCCTGATCACGGCAAGCGACTGTTAAAAGTTATTTTGCGCAACAGAACTGCAAGCACTTCCATTCAAACACCAGTTGTCGAGGGATTTTGTAACACAACTGAAATGAGACTGAAGGTTTTACACACGCATTTACAGACAATCAAAGACAAAGGTATGATTTGTTTGTACCTGAATATTCACTGCTGTGGTACGTATTTTTAACAGCTTTTGTGGTAACCTGACCAGAGTCTTTGTTTCATCTTTTTACTTATACATAAATATACATGTTTATGTAAACTTGTTCATGGGAAGACTTATTCATTCAAGATATGGTTCAGAGACTTGACCAAAGTCTTCAGTGTTCTATCTGTATGTTTAAACTTGTGCATGGTGAATGCATAGTCATTGCTTAAGACTCTAAAATATATTTTCAAAGTTTTTGTTTTCATAATACTTTTTAAAACTTCTAAATAGCTGAATTGAAGAAAATTGAGCCATCTTGCGAAGCTGGGGAGTTTCTGCGGCCATTAACAAAGTGTTTCAGCTCTACAGAAACGTCGAGTAACAAAGCTGATGCGTTCAGGTACTAAAATCAATTTAGCCGATGACATGATAGTTTAGTCTACTTTCCAGACCGTCACCAATGTTAGCGAGCTCAATAGTGTCTGTGACTATTGGCAAGGGAACTTTTGTGTCTATCTGTAAAATCTTCCTTCTACAATATTCAAGAACATCAGACCGAATACAAGATTGAGATGCTGTGTTTTTATAGGTTGACAAATGGTGATCAGAGTAGTTATTGGCAGTCCGATGGTCCAGCAAGATCACATTGGATCAGGTTAAACATTCACTGTACAGTTTTAATCCATTTTGACAATGCACCCCCAATGCTACTCGCATGCCTTTTACTCTGCCATACGTCAGATCATTTTAATCATTGTGAAACTCTTGATAGTTAATAGGTTGGCTAAATTATCAGTTATTCTGTTGTGTTAATTCATAGACTGGAATCTGAGTGCTCCATTTTTATGTGTTTTACTCTTTCTAATGCTCTTTTTAGATTGCGAATGAGATCGAATGTTGTCATCAAAGAGCTTTCAATAAACGTTGCATCTGCAGATCAGAGTTACATGCCGCAGCGTGTTGTAGTTTCTGGAGGTCGCGATGAAATGAATATGAGGGAATTAAACGATGTTAGGATACCTAGGTACATTTGTGTACTTGTTCATATTGTAATATATCTAATTAAGCAGAAACTTCATTGATTTAAAGCGTCAATATCAAGGTCAGAAATTGTAAATATTTATAATATATGGGTCATTTAAAGAGCAATTGTATTATATCTTCTTGTGTAAAAACTTCAGCTTTATTGATTAAAAGTGTCTTTATCAAGATCAGATATTGTACATAATTATAATATTTGAGTCACTGAAATAAGAATTGTAATAATATAACTTCTTATGCAAAAACTTCATCTTTTTTTATTTAAAGTGTGAGTATCAAGGTCAGGGGTTGTGCATATTTATAATATTTAAGTCTTTGATGAAGAATTTGGTATGTTGTCCTATGCAAACACTTTTACTTCGTTGATTTGAAGTGGCCATAGCAAGGTCAGGGATTGTTTGTAATTACAAGAGCCGAATCGTATAAAGAATAATTAATATGCATTCTCAGAAAATCTAGCTGACTTATTCTTTCGCTTGTATCTTCTAGTCATGTTACTGGTAGTGTGGTGTTGTTAGAAAATGTAAAATTGCCATACTCAGGTATTCTATCTGATCATTGTGAACTTTTTTTACAAGTGCAACTTCAAGTGTGATACTTGGTTTTTAAATTCAGTTGTTCAGATCAACATTCGTCGTTGTCATAGCGATGGTTGTGATACGAGGATAAGAGGTGTGAATGCTGTGGGATACAGGTTTGTTATGCATTGTAATCTTCTATGTTACTAGTTTAATTTTCTACAACACCATCTGCTGGTATATAAGCCCTGATTGCTCCCTTTCATATATTTGGCTCACCTGGGGTGGGACTCTTGTAATGAGTTAACAAAACTGTCTGACAATTCCCTTGTTAATCCATCACCTGACAATACACCCAAGTGTGCCTTATCTATTTTACGCTATCTAACGCCAAACAATTTTACTTATTGAAGTGAAACCCTTGCCATTTAGTAGGTCATCCAAACTTACTAACAATTTCTCTTCTTAACCCAATAAGTAATGATATAAGATTCTTGTAGTTTAGCATGGCGAAACAACAATATCAGTATTTGTTTGAGGTATACACCATGTATTTTTA
>JAODVQ020404439.1:0-11040 GCA_025400075.2 Phenganax stokvisi | reverse complement strand
CACTGCCAAAGTTATACAACCACCAGTTATCTTCTAAAATATCCACACAAACTTCGGCTCAAGCTCGTGCCTTTGGAGGAGATACGGGACAAAGAGGTACTACCTAAAATGGCAGTCCGTAAGTTGTCGGGGCTGTAGTCTTCTCGAAGTAAATATCCACAGAAGCGGACATGCCCGAGGTTATACAACATTCCCTACCACAACCTCTCATATCCTCGCTGGATAGCTAACTCCAACTGTCTAGGACGAGTTTCGGTACAAAGTCTTTTCTTTCAAAAGTCGCCATTTTCCATTCTGTAATAGGGCTCTTGTACACAACAACCACGATAGAGCGATGCAAAAACTTGATACGAGCCTTCTGTTTTCCTTGGTCTTCCGGTTGAGGCACTTCCTAGACTCTCTAAAGGTCTACAGTCAGCTTAGAAGCGATTTGTTTCCCAGAACCGGGCAGCTGCGTCTTCTTGCATACTCGACGCAAAAAGGTAACATCCGAAATGTATTGCTATAATGCGCATCACGTGCGCCGTTGCCGATCCCGGTTACGTAGTCTAATACATCTATGCGCACACAATGCGCAGATTGCTTTGGGCACTTGCAAGTGTGAAACTATGAAATATAGTTTTATTATTTTTGTAACTTTTGAGTTCTAAGGTGTCCCTGGGCTTCATGGGCCCAGTGTAGCACATGTGACAATGAGAATTGCCTCAAACTAGTCATGAGAACAGAGAGGTATTGTGTGGGAGAGACATAACCAAATGAGGTCAAGTTTCTCAGTCACGACACTACTAGCATAGAGATGCAAACAATTGTACATATACACAGCCACTCTACTCCTCCCACTATACTCTCACATTCTATATAGAGCCTCATTATACTACTGCTCAATCATCATGTCAGGCACGATCAAATCTTTCCTTTTTTGAAAATACTGCTTCAGCACTAACTGATAAGTCAAAGCCTGTTTGAACCTCCCTCACATCTCTTATATTATTAACTATAGTGTTTAAACCTCTGAAGAGAGGACAGGAGAGCTCCAGTTTCCTCTCTTCAGAGGTGCCACTGCAGCCAGGTTCCACTGTATGATATAATACTTACTTTGGAGCTCGAACTAATAGTTTTTCAATGAAATCTTTAGCATCTGCCGAGACCACTTCAAACACTTCATCTTCGAAATCGTAGTCACAAGTTGAGACATTGAGAAATGTTTCTTGATGAGTTTCTCCTTGAAATGGTGAATACCCTGCTAGACTAATGGAAGAGAGACAGAGAACACTTCAATTAGTAGCATTACTACTATATTAAAATTATAGTGGTAACCGCAATAACTACAGTGAAACTCTGATCAAGCGAACACTAGTATGAACTAACTCTAAAGTCCCTGCTATATTCTTTAAAATGAAACTCCCATTTGTGTGAACGATTTAAGCTGGTCCCCTGGAGTTTACTTTAATGAGGTTCCCTTCATTGCACTATGGTAATATGTCTAGGCTTAGTAGGCCTAATAGGCACAAGTGACGGAACCCCAATAAGTCAGGCATAATAACAAAGAGAAGAAGGAGTATCAACTCACAGTGCATAGGTCAATGCTCCAATACTCCTGTATTTGATAGAAGAAGAGGAAATATATTACATCATCATTACATCATATCATAGCTACACTAATTCCAATGACATCATTCACCGTATTATGGCCTAATACTAACAGTATATCATCAATTATTATCTCATTGGAAGGAATGTGAGATAAACACAGTGTTGTTTCAATAAAGTTTGAAAACAGTGGAATTTATTTAATAACAGATAATTAATGTAATATTATTTAATACAATAGATAATTAAAGTAATGATTAACTGACCACATATCACTATAGGTGCTGAGTGGTTCGAAACTTAGGATTTCTGGAGCTGAGGAGGAGGAGGAGGAGGAGGAGGAAGAGAGAAAGTTAGTTCAAAAACATTAGAAATTGACAGAAAAGGAAATGCCTGCAATATCTCACAGACAGATGCTATAGTAATAATCAGCAAGAACCAGCACACAACAAACAATTCAACATCAACTATTACCAATTCAATCTTCACAGCACAACAGCATGGTATGACAGTAAACCATTAACTTGCTGTGTATGCACAATATTACTACACCTTACATATCTCAAACATGCGTATAGTAACCAAATATGGTAGTCTTAAAGACATCTGACTATAACAGATAGTATTACTAGTAGACAGTATATAGAGTCAGCCAATAGAGTTAGTTATTGCTATATCATGTTAGAGAGATAATGAGG
Organism: Phenganax stokvisi; assembly: GCA_025400075.2. Lineage (NCBI taxonomy): Eukaryota > Metazoa > Cnidaria > Anthozoa > Malacalcyonacea > Clavulariidae > Phenganax > Phenganax stokvisi. The sequence continues at coordinate 8,752 of JAODVQ020404439.1, read as the reverse complement.
ACAGGTTCAGAGGGTTAATATCTGATGTTAACCTCCAGCAAGAGAGGAGAGAGGAATCTTAGGAATTATAAGGTTGTGGTTGTGAGTGCCAAGTATTAGAGACTGTGGTTAATGATTGTATTTATAATCATTGCCATGTATGGTACTGCTTGCTCTTACTCTGTGGGGGAGAGAGCTATACTGCCTTAACTAATAGTAGTAGTAGCAGCAGCAGCAGAGAGGAGTGAGGGCTTTGAGAGAGAGAGAGCACAGTTGACAATCCATCTAGCCTCTATGAGGCATGAAATATCTGAAGTGGTAACATTCACTATTGCACTATGGTGTACCTGGGCTTTGTGAGCCCAGTAGGCACAGGTGGTAGGACTCATGCGAGTTGGTCATGTGAATGGAGAGCGAGCAAGAAAGAGAGTTGAAATGTCGTGGCTACCTAATTTTCTATGCCTCATAGACAAAACAGACCTTTGTATAGAGTGTTTGATGGAGCAATGCAGTAAACACCATTCACTACATTAACTCTATAACTATCAGTTTACCTGCTATCGTAACACAATACTACAACACATGTCACCTAACACACCAAATTCTCTGATACTACATACATACACAACACATACAGTGGTTAATATGAAATACCCCTTTAGTATGAACTAACTCTTCTATAGCATACACTATACTAGTCTATCTAGCTATTAAATGAAACTCCTGTTTGTAGGAACATTAATTAAAGCTGGACCCCTGGAGTTTACTTTAACGAGGTTCCACTGTATGTATAGAGAGAGTTGAAAGAAAGAGAGAGGGGGTTGTACTTACAGACATATTCAGCCGTTCCAACCAAGCTCTTCATCTCCTGTCCTTCCTGTAGCTGGACTGCTAGACCAAAATCAACAATCTTTATTTCCAACATGTTCTTCCTGTACAGCAGTAGATTCTCTGGCTGTGGCGGATACACAGAGAGAGAGAAAGAGAATCATTAGTTTTCACGCACACTCCCTACCCCTCTGTCAGTCTCCCTCTCTCTCTCTCTCTCTCTCTCTCTCTCTCTCTCTCTCATGGTAACACAAGAAAGGGAGAGGAGCAGGGAGAAGAGCAAGAGGCAGAGGAGCTATGTAGTAGGTGTAAACACAGAGAAATGACATCCAACAGTCAGACCACCACATGCCAACCACCTCTCTTCTCACTTGTCGTAAAAGGAGTTTGGCAGGATGCAAGCAATACACCACTTTCTTCATAGCATATTATATCAACCTCTCTAATCCAGCCACCTCACTATTCCAAACCTCTCTAATCCAGCCACCTCACTATTCCAAACCTCTCTAATCCAGTCACCTCATTATTCTAGACTATGGAATGGTCACACAATAATATCATTTGTGTTGTTAAAAGAATGTTCTACAGAATTGCTGACACAACACAAAGTTTCCCTGATTAATTATGATGCTATGATAATAATCTTAACAATCTCCTGAACTCTTTATGTATAGGGCTATGTCATTTATAGGAGCTTTGAGTGAATTATGGTGATTCCACAAGTGTTATTTGTTAACGAAGGCACCTAGCTCACTCCTCCTTCTCTGCCGTTCTTAGTTCTCATGCCTTCACTCATGGACTCTCTTCTGTCACTTGTATCTTGACTCTCACTGGGCCAGCAGAGTCATAAGAATACAGCTGTCTCCTTTCACATAGCCTTGGCAATCCATGAGAACACTACCCTGCCAACAACCATCACTACATCCTCATAAGTACAGTGCTCTTGGGAGGGTCCAGTAGACCATATTACAGTTACTAGGTAAAACTAACTCAGTTATTGACATTTGATCAACACATGGTTCTTATTCATCTCTGTATATATATACTGTTTACCACATTACTAATCTAATACATGTATACAACATGAAGCTTGGTTATTCCAGGCCTCTTAAATCCAGACAACTCATAAGACTAGCCATTCATTTTCAAATGAATTAGTCAAAGTTTAGTGAGGAAGCTTCTATGTAATCCAGTCACCACACGAGACCTTCTCTCCTCATGTGCTGTCGTAGAGCCACACAAACATACTAATATCTGAATAAACTATTACAAAGACTACCAGCGTGTGAGGAATTTTAGGAAAAACATGTTTATTGTTACTACCACCAGGCTTTTAACCAACTCCCCCACTCCCTTAACCTGTCACTCACACACTCACACACTCACACACTCACTCACTCACTCACTCACTCACTCACTCACTCACTCACTTACTCACACACTCACTCACTCACACACTCACTCACTCACATCACCATAACCAGATATTGTACCAGACAATAGTGTCTAGCAATGATTAAATAGTTGAAATATGTGGTGTTTCAAACAATGCACTATCAAATCAGATTGCAGAGGTTTTGAGAAGTAAATTACATCAGCAGACACTAGGTAAAGAATTATAATGGCAATTATAACCTCAGGAATGTCTCAGATAATAGTCAATACTTGGCTACACCAGTGGTTTAGTGAGATCAGTACTTCACTAGATGACTCGTGTGGGTCCCGTCACTAGTGTCTACTGGGTCCACAAAGCTCAGGCACACCATAGTGCAATGACGACCATAGTACCACTTCAAATATTCTATGCCTCAATCTTTGTCTCTCTCATACTCTATCATACAGACTACTGTTTCTCACTCTAATTAATGCCCGCAGTACTAACCTTGAGGTCCATGTGAACAATATTTAGTGAATGAAGATGACGAACACCCTCTAGTATTTGAAACACAACATCTCGAGCCTTCACCTCAGGCAGTGGGTCCACAGCTATCACTCGAAACAGTTCTCCTCCCAGTGCTCTGTGTGAGAGAGAGAGAGAGAGAGAGCATTTAACAGGGATTTTGAAAATTAGAATAATTTCCAAATCCACATATCTTCTTTAACTAATTAAATATGTCATTAACAGGATTTGGTAGTGGATATCAAAGAGTGTTTGAATGAACATTGAAAATTAGTAACATGCTTTGCTCCTCCCACACATACTTCCTACATGGAAACCTACTAGTGAACCAGTAGTGAGGAGAGAGGGGGAGGGGAGAGAAGTGTGACTCTGTGATAGGTGGAAGGTAATAAGTGGTGTTGAATACACCAGTTCTGTGTGTTGGGGCAATAGTCTGTACCTACAAAGACTCTCTATACACTCTACACCTCCATATGGTAGGCTCCCCAATAGCTGAGTGACGCTAAACTTTTTATCCACACAGCAGATACACATGCTGACCAAACACACTCCTCCCTTCTCTCCTAGTTCACTCATCTACCACAGCATGCTGTGGACATGCTACAATAGTTCCTGATAGACACAAGTTGAGCACTAAACGTAACTAATAGCATCACTAATAACATGAGATGTAAATATATCATCTGAGAATGCCTCCAGCAATCAAAAACAGATGTACATAATGACCTGTAGCTCATACACCACTAACTGAGAGAGCTACAGAGATATAACAGTCAGTAGTATAATCAAACATATTGTATATTGGAGGAGGGGGTATCTCACACACGCAGTGTTAAAGTATGCTTTAAAGCTGTAATCAGAAATTATAAGATGTGACGTAATGAATACACGGCATATTATGAGTTGGTGTAACAGATAGTAATAGCTGAACTAGAAATTGTGCATTAGCCAAAGATGCTGGTACAGCGCTTACCACAACATATTACGCAATAACAGTAGAGAACTCTATGACATTGTAACGTGACAGAGTTAGATGTGTATACATAGCATGAGGAGTTATGGCATAGCAGCGGTCATACATCATGTCATTAGGAATGGATTTCAAACGTCTGAGACCGCCGTCACTGAGCCAAGAGAGTGTGGGAGGGAGAGAGAGATGGTATGAACACGAGAGGAGGAGGAGGAGGAAAGACTCTTGGAGGCCAATATTACAGAGAACACACAGAGAAGGAGGAGAAATCATTAAAGGAACATATGAAAGGGGGGAGATGGAAATGGTAGAGAGTTAGAAGCACAAAAGACAGTGAAACAAGATACAAATAGTTTGATTTAGTGGCACATGTACAGTGAAAACATGAAACCCTCCTACACAGGCTCTCATGCTTAGTATACCACAATACTGGGACTCAATCAAACACTCATTTTCTATATTAATTTTTCTCTGCCCTCTTCAATTAACACACATTTTAATAATTGTGTTTAATATCGAAGAAAGAAAATTGTTATCCAGACACACACTGAATGTGGCACTGGCAAATTAAATTCAAACTCCGACCACAAGTGCATGTTGTCATAAGTAACCACAGCTATAAACTCATAAACGAGTGATCTTCGAATCCTCTCTATAACACACGCTATCACTAAAAGACCCTCTCTCTAATGGACAACGTATACTCACAGTTCAATAATGATGTAAAATTCTGTCTGTGTCTCAAAAACTTCGTAAAGTTTGATAATCCTCTGATGATCCATTCCTTGCCTCATAATATCAATCTCCATTAATATGTCCTCTCTCACAGATTTGCCTCTCCTTCTCTTCTTCAGAATCTTTGCTGCGTACTGAGAGCCTGTCTTTTTCTCCGTGCATTTCTTCACAATAGCGAACTTCCCTCTATTTAGTGATCACAAAGACAGGGAAATGATGATAATGTGCGGTTTACAAGTAAAAGTAGTTTTGTTATACAAACAACGGCTGAGCCGCGAGGTGGATGAGTTATTACAAGTCGATTATAACTCACCTTCCAAGCTCCTTCCCTATCTCGTAGCAGCTGTCTAGCGGCTCGTGCCGCACTATCTTCTCAACATCAGATATCGGCATGGCGGCAGTGGCGGCGGCTTCACCGTCCTAAATTAGAGCTCTCTCTTTCTATCTTCTCTCTCTTATCGAAGATTTCCGCTAGTGAGAGTGGCTGGTGTTACGGCAGCTGGGGCCGCTGAAAATGTACTCTCTGTGGTCAAAACCGCCGCTTCTTCTTATTCGACGAAAGACGCGGAAACCTCGTAGCTAGTGGGAAGACCGACCGCAGTCCCGTGCTCGTAGTAGCGACTCAGAGACGGTGAGGAAAGAGAACTCTGCTCTGTATCTAATCCTTATGAGACGCTATGGTAGAATTCCAAGACCAGCAGCTCTGCCAAAACTCTTAGCGCCAGTCAGTCAATCCGACGACAGAGCTCTTTCCCAATATGCACTCGTCTTCTTCGCTCTACACGCATGCGCAGTAGTAAATCTAAATGGGCGTGGCCACAACTAATTGGAGAAAATTGCGTAATCCTAATGACGCAATGATACATCGCGTGCGCTAAACAAATAACTATTTTTGGTTAATTTTGTATTAGGTAATCGCCACAAATAGAAATCGCGGCGTATTTGACCAATCAGATTGCTGGAAGGTGGCGATCGCGTGATCCAGAAACGGCGAAAACTTGTCTACACAAGTCTTGGAAAGAAACGGAGAGAGAGAGAGCACCGGAGATTACTAGCTACTCGGTTGAAGATTGGAAAAGAAAGAAGACGAAATGGGGAAAGGTAAGTTCAGTGTCCAAATCTGCAACTTTAGTGACAGTGCGCGGCAGCGAAATGTCGCTAGTTTGGTACGTTAGAGAGTACGTGTAAATAAAGGTGTAAATTGGTATTTTAGACGATGTATATACTAATTGTATTTCTTTTTGTTACAGAAGTCCTCATTCAGCAGCCTACTGTTGCCGAGGCGACCAAGGATAGGTAAGATAAACATCTTCTCTCTGCTCGATTTTCATTGTTTCCACTTCATGCAGAGCGCCGCCATTGCGAACCAATGTTTTGGTTAAGAACACAGAGTACCACATGTCTCCTGTCAAGATGGCGGGAACCGCACGCTCCCAGGAGTTCAGCGACCGTAACCTACCACTAACAGACAGCGGAGATACGTTCGTCATGGGCGAACAAGAAGCGCACGAAGCAATGCGTTCTATCGCTTTCGGAAACATGTCTCTCTCTATTCCTTCAACGGAGGATCTGCCTAATAACGTAGCCGATCCCGAAGCCGTCGGTCGAGAGGCGAAGGACAGGGCCTTGATGGCAGCCAAGCAGCAACACGAAGCGATGCGAGACGATTTAACAGATCCGAAACTCCTCGACATAATTGGGCGCTTTCTAAACCATCCCATGAAGGAGAAGATTCACCTTACACCCGCTGGTCTTCATGAGATTGGGAGACAGTGTGGAGGAGGAGGAGGTGGTGGAGGAAAGAGTCACACTGAATCTTCCTCGGGACAAAACAGTCAGTCCACTGCTGGGCAGAGCTCTCTAGTTGTTGGCGGGATTGGCAGAGGAGGAGCTGGAGGAGGAGGAGGAGGAGGAGGGTTGGGAGGAGGTGGTGATGATGACCCAAACGACCGTCACCCCTACAATCTACCTCCATCTCACTATAATGAGTTCACTGGTTTTGAGGAGGTTCCTATGGCAGAAGATGAACTGTTGCGTCATGCTATGTCTGTTCTGGAAGAAGAGGCAGTAAGGAATCCAATGGTCAGTGACCCTCTCTTCCCACAATTCACTAAACCTTACGAGGAGCCTCTGTCAGCTAGTCTGGACACCACTAGACCTGGTGATATTGTAGAGGGTATGGATCTAGAAGACATGGAGGCTTTCTCTGACCCAGTGAATGATCTGTCACAGTATCTCCTACCAGAGCCGATGGTAGAGCCAGCAGAGGAGTCTTCATCACAGGCTGAGTCCCAGCTACAGCCACTAAACCTTGACCTCCTCCAGCAAGGTGGTCAACAGGCCCTTGTCGAGGCAGTTCAGCCACAGTCTGAGACAGCTCCATCGCAAGCTGTTCTTCCTTTACCTCAATCTGTAGCTCACCACACAACCACTTCATTTCCATCAACTGAACAATCCTCTGATATTGAATCTTCCATTGAACTAATCCATCTGATGAAAACACAGCCTGTCAAACGACCTGGAAAACAAATTTTGAGGGTTTCTGAGAATGTTGTGAGCTATTCTGGGTTGACCCCAACTACACCATACCCACCTCCATCACCTGCTGCATCAGTTTACTCCAACATGGCTGCTACTCCATCACCGTATGCACGCCTCCAGCCTTCTCCTCTTCCTCCTCCTACTCCATCTACTCCGGTGGCCTCTCCGTGCCCACCTACTCCGTCTACCCCGAGTACCCCGGCCGTTGTTCGTCGATCGTGTGGACCTTTTGTCAGTGAAACTAGCACTAACAATGATGTCAGACTAGTTCAACTCAGTCTCTCACCTGGTGTACCACTCAATGTCTACAACAGAGCTGTTCAAGCCATACTCTACATGGAACAGTACTACAGATGTGTATTCCAGAATGCTGAGAATGAAATCGATCTGAAGGTAGCCAATGATGTCCATGCAAAGATGTGCTGTTTTTCTTTTGACATGAATGAATTGAAAATGACTTTGGAAATGCCAAGCAACTGTAAGTTCTCCTGGTGTCTTTCTGAGCTCATCTAACTCTATACTGAGACTGTATATATGACTATTCTTTCCTCTTTTGTAGGCCAATGTCTTGAGAAATGGCTAAAAACCAATCCTGATCTGAAAGACAGACTCTTGGTCATTCAACAAATCCTGAACACCATTGCTACAATCCACACTCGAGGACATGAAGAGAAGCTCAGTCTATTTGGCTGTTTCATGGGTAAGCTTGCTACTACCTACAGCCATCTTGTCTCCAGCTAGTAGTAGTAGTAGTAGTAGTAGTAGTAGTAGTAGTAGTAGTAGTTATAGGTTTCCATCCTTGCAGTGAAATGTATTGAAAGTGATTGTATGAAATCTTCCCTCTCTATCTCTCTCTTCCTCTCTCTCTCTCTCAGTGTGGGTTGCTAGTGACATGAGAGTGTATGTTCTGGTGGATTTGACCATGGTTCTCAAGAAACAAGAGGTGTGTGTGTGTGTGTGTGTGTGTGTGTGTGTGTGTGTGTGTGTGTGTGTGTGTGTATCACATGAGCCGATGAGAGAGAGTTTGTGCTAGCACTGCAGTTATGGTTTGTGGCAATGATGCAATAGTGTGGGAATAGTATTTTTCATGAATATAATTTGCTGTAGAGCCACAAAGTCTAGTTACTCTACACACCCAGTATTAATATTCAATTTCTGGCCATGTGCGTCACCACATCTTCCTCTCTCCCTCTCTCAATCTCAGGAGCTAATGAGTAGAGGAGATGGAAGCGTAGATCCTCGTATTCTGGATGTAGTTGCTCTGCGAGACATTTACAGCAAACTCATTGTTCCCTGCATTGGAAAAGATGACTCCTGGGTGAGTATCTGTCTCTACAACTCGACATCCAATGTGTACATGTACTGCCACATATTCTAAAAAATGCCCAACTCAAGTATTCTAAATAATGCCCATCACTAGTGTTGAAGGTTTGATCATTCTATTTAGTGCCTATTGTATCATTTACTACAGGTATCACCTGGACTGAATAGTGTTCTGGAGTCATTTAAAATGTTCCTGGGTGACCGGAATAGTTCTCGCAAGGTGGCTGAAGCAGCCAGGACTCTAGGAGAGAAGAGGGTGTGTAAAGTTGAAGTGAATGTGATTTTGCCTGTGTTGTTTTACTGCTTGGAGAGAGAGGAACTTCACACTGCTCTCAGAGACCTGTGTCAGATTGTGAGTTCATCTACAGTCAATCTCTACTCCTTTCCATTGTGTATAATCTTCCTCCTCTTCTTCTTCACCTTAAAGATGCAGTGCGCGTTTATAATACAGAATTATTATGGGAGCGTGGATCCCT
>JAODVQ020404330.1:0-29779 GCA_025400075.2 Phenganax stokvisi | reverse complement strand
CTTTTGCAGTGGATATATTTTACTTAAACTCATTTTAATGTGTGGATATTTTTCGTGCAAATATATTCGTATTTCCTTGATTTAAATATGGGGAGTATATGATTAAAAAGACAACGAAAAGTAGCAAATTTTTATGTTTTTGTTTGATACTTTGGTTGCCATTTTTGAACAAAAAAAGACTGGAGCGACCTGCATGGCTGCCAAATCCTGGCCACAGTCCTCCAGATATATAATAGAGCTCAGTGGGATATCCAAATCACTGTGACACCGCCATTGCGATACGTTTTGTTCGTTCACAAATATTTTTGCCCTGTTTTTGGGCATCTGCTTTGATTTCGACGGGGCATTTTTACGCTCCTTCGAATCCTAACGTCGTTGACTCACGAGAAACCTAAAAAGAACTTTTAATATTTGCAAAGAAGTTCGATTTTTTGTCATTTTTTGTGTGCGAAATTATGGAATGTTAAACGCCATGTTTGCAAGGTTTCAAAGTACAAAGACGTTCAAGTCGTTGGGCTTACAAGTGTATGGGAGACGGGTTACAAAATATGGAAGGAGCAAATCAGTATATTCGCCCTTCCAAGCAGACCAGCAATTCACCAGTACCGCAACGCCAAGGTATATAGTTTAGTTATCATTTCTACACTAGTTATTGCATCATAGCAATATATCATGTCTGTGACCAGTCACACGAAATGCTAGACAGATATTTTTACCGTACATCAAGGTTATTCAACATTGAAAATATGGGGAGAAAAATTTGCAGGTGTAACGATCATGCATTTGAGCACACTAATTCCCCAAAAATCTTAGCCTGCAATGTATGCAAATATATCGCATAATATACTATTTCTTGTTAGCAGTGGCACACATTAAAAGAGTGCAGGTGACAAACATTGCTTACTTTCTTAATCTATGCAGGTAAAACCCAGAAATTGGTTGCCAAAGGCAAAAATGGCCAGCTTAAGTCACAAAAGTTTGTGAAAAGTGGAAATGCAGCTGCTGGTGGTCAAAGAAATACATGTTTTGGTCCAGATCGAGGCAAAGGTGGTCAGAATGCCCGAAAGACAGGAAGTTTTGCCGACAAACGTCCTCCTTCTAGAGGGCTGAGACAACTTGAGAGATTTGATCCTGTAAGTGTTAGAATGGTACATTTTGCTCAATTAAGATGCGAGGGTCTTGCCATGATGATTGAAATTATTTCATGTTAGACAGAGTGCAATTGACAGTACAGTAGGGTGCATTGTCTGTCAGTCAGTTAAGCTGCAATGGCTTCTCATGGATGAATAAAATTGTTTGGTGTTAGACACAGTAAATGATTTACAAGAATTTTCAAGTACATATGTTGGTTATTGTTCTACTCTTGAAGTAGATCAATTTGAAAGTGAAATTGTTTTGTTTCATTTAGTTGGCTGTGGATCACGAGGAGATACAACTGGACTATGACTTTTCTCTTACATCAGGCAAAAAAGATTCAACATCGCTAAATCATTTACTAAATTTCAAATATGCTCCGCTGCAACAAACATACCATGGTGCATGGTCAAGTAGAAAGAAGAACAGTTTCAGCAAATGGAACCACTTCAATAAGGAACAGTTTTTGCAAGCAAAGTAGGCATTCTTAATTCAATCAAATTACATATGCTACAGAATTACACTATTTGTACTATAGATGTGCACTGAAGGCAGGCAAAGCGCAACTCAGTGTATTGAAACTTGTATTTTTCATTCAATCAGCAATTGCCACGCTGTTTTGAGATTCTCAGTTGTGTATTTCAAGCTTCCCTCAGACATTAGCAGTTGATAAAGTTGCCTGAAAAAGGGACTTTCAGGTCGTAATAACATGTTTAAAAAATTTAATTTTATGACTTTGGCAGCATTACGGGGCTAATGCAGGGCTTCTATGAGGGAATGCTCAATCGGGTACAGTGCTAAAACAAGTAAATGCAGTAACTACATTTTTGAAGTTTTAGTATCAGGTTGTATATCTCTTGTTTAGCTGTCAATTTGTGGTCAGAACTGGTGGCGACTATACTGTGAATTTCATTGATCCAGATGTGATTGTTGATTGGGAATTAATTGAACAAGTTCGTGTTCGATGCAGAGAAATGCCATCGTGCCCCATCTGTCTCTATCCACCAACAGCTGGTAAGGACATTTCGTTGAATTGCTCTGAGTTTTGCACTAAGCTTGTTTTGTGTTTGTGTTACAGTATCATTGAATATGGCTATTATTTTGTAGCTCAAATGACGAGATGTGGTCACATTTATTGTTGGTCATGTATCCTGCATTATTTGTCACTGGTAAGCTCGACAAATCCTGCAAGTTTGTATTTTATAACAAATCAAGACGCTTGAGTTAAGCCCCTGACAAAGAAGTATGTGGTTGGGGCTTGAGTTGAAAAGACTGAACTCAACAAATGCCCACCTTGATAATATGTTTATTTTCTATGAGATTCACTGCAATTGTATGAAAAGCAGGCTTTAGCAGTTAACATGAGCAACATGTTCTACCATTGGCTGTCATATTTTACTAGAGCGAAAAGACATGGCGAAAATGTCCTATATGTTATGAATCAGTACACCAGAAAGACTTGAAAAGGTGGATTTTAGAAAATCTTCCACTAAATAGTTAAACTTCTCTGTATAAAATATGATGCATAGTTATATTGTTATCAACTATTTGAAGTTTTGGTAAAATTGTTATCTAGTGTGATGGCTGTCTCTGAGTCATCGTATTCTGTTGGGCAAGAAATAGCAATGACTTTAATGAAACGGAATAAAGATTCTGTGTTTGCGTTACCAAAGATTAAGTGGACAGAGAGGACATCAATACCAGAACTAAAATCAGGTATGCTTAGAACTTTTCTACTTCAATTGTAGTTGTTTGCAAGGTAGAAAGAACCAAACAATGTTTTCTTGCAGACGATGTTCAAAGACAATTTTCAAAGCTTCTTCTTGCATCTCCCCAAGAAATTCTTAATGAGGTATTTAATGAGTCTATCTGCAGCAATTAAGATGCAAGGATCTTGTAAAATTGCAAACCAATGTAGCTATACCAATGCACTCTATCATTTTCTGTGTGTTTTTCGACTTTTGCCGGATTATCATTTATGACAATTGAAGACATATTTGATCATGTTTAGATAATGGCAAAAGATAGATCAGAATTGAGCAGCCAACTGATTGAAGTTGAGGCTGATAAGGTGAGTTTGTAAGAAATAGTTTAGAAAATTTAAATATTCTTAGCATTTTGAATGTTGATTTATGACATATGATTGATTAAACTTGAGTACATTATCAATGTATTTACAATGACAAGTCCAAGAGATATCGCAACAGGTCACCCCATTTAATGCTGCCCATGGACTAACAAAGGTTCTACACCTCCTTTAAATACAAGATTTAATAACAACAGCTTGAACTATCTGCAAGAGACCTAGCCTTTTTGCCATATTTCTCCATGATACATTGACATATGTAGCATTTTTGCCTTTTTCAAGCAAGTTTCTATTTTGTCATCAATTTTAATTTTTATCATTTAGTCTGGTGAAGAATCTTTTGTACAGTTGGCAATTCAGCACTTTGAGGTGATGTACATAGTACTTTCTCCAGATCTATGGTCTTGTATTTGTAATACTGTCATACAGACACCACTGCATTGTTGTTATCTGTGCAGGCAAGAGAGAAAAAGTTGTTGGAATTTTGTGAGAAGGAACCATCGCAGATTCCTGCCCCAGATTCTCTTGAGGATACAAGTAGTACTCAAGAAGATACAGTGGAACACATAGTGAATTTTGATTCTTCTCGTATCTCAGTATCCTCTGATGATTCTTCGTGTTCCTCAGTACCCTCTGAGAACACAAATTTTTACTACTTTTATCAAGGTTTGTGGTCTTGAGGAAAGGGGGGGGGGAGGTGACATGGAAAAACTTGTGGCTGCTTCACATTCATCATTTATTCCATTGAATTGGACTTATTTATTTGTTCCATGTCTCCATTTTCTTACTTTCTTTCAGCCAAAGACGGTCAGTACATTTTCCTGCATCCAGTTAATGCAAGATGCCTTATCGAGGTACAATGTAGTACTGAAGCTGATTGCCAAGAACCTTTTTTTTTTCACTTTGGGTGCCTTCTGTGGTTTATTAACAATCAAACTACTATGGATGCAATCTCTGATGTATAGAGCTTCCGGTCACGTGTTAATGCCCTAAGCAATCAGCATACTGGCTGAGAGCTCATTAATTATTGAAATCTGTAGGTCACAGATCACATCTATTGAAGTTTAGTTACACCTTTGACCTGACTATGCTTCATTAATATTCACAATCAAGTTGCTATATTACAGGAATATGGGAGCTTGGAGCATTGTCCACAAACAATTCGTGGTACCATTGTTGAGATGGATTGTTACACTCAAACTGAGGTTTGACTTATATTATTCTGTACCATCGCTGAACTTTAGTTTTGAAGTTTAGAGTATGAATACATGCTTAATGTTTTTGTATATTTTTTTCGGAAGGATCTTCGTCGCCGTTTTCGTTATTTACGTCATTTGCCTCTGACATGTGAATTTGCGATATGTGAAATTGATCTGAAACCACCACATGTGTCTTGGCAGACTTTGAATCACTTCAAAGGTTAGTAAACAAATGGGAGGATGTTTTCACCTTGCAGCACAAGTTTGCACAGAAATGAACAATGATATAGAGGAACAAAAGCATAGAAGAGAGACTTTGACAGAGTCTCCAAACCTTGTCTCCAATGCTATGATACGAATAATTCAGTATAAAAAATTTTGCTCAGATGATTTGCGTAAGCGTCGTGTGAGAAGACAGAAGAAAGCGAAGGAAGAAACGAAACATGACAATAAATGCAAGTCAAAGATGTCTTCTGCTTTTATTGGTATCAAACAGCCACAATATGATGATGCAGGTACCGCACTTTTTTGATTTTCAAGCGTGCTAATGCAATGTATTTTTGATCAAAGATTTGATAAGACAGCAGTGCGATGAAATATGTTTTAGGTAATGTAGAGACACCCAACCTTGACAGTGAACAAGATTTTCCGCATCAAGTTGGGTCCAGTCCTAATGTTTGGATTGCGTCGTCTCCGCCTACCCAAGGAGCGTGGTCCAATGCCGGAACAGGTATGGAAAGTTGTGGGTTTGTGAGCGGTGAATATATTTCAGCATACTTTGCACACCGACTGTGAATTAAAAGCCTTGTAAAAAGATATGTGTTTGTCACTTTATTTAGACGACGTGAGCTTGGCAAGCGGTGCTTCATTTGCAAAGGTATACTGAATGTGCTTGTCTAATGTATAGAAGGTTTCTGGGTGTTGAGTTGTAGAACGTTGTTTTTCCCAGGCATTGTCTGCTGGTTCATTATCTGTCTCGAAACCTCGTATACAGAATGCAAAACCGCAATCCGAAGGTTCGTTTTAATTTTGAGAGGTCAGTGAGAACTTAAAATACTAATAAACTGGTATTTTGTTAAACTTGTTCCCAGGTCCCCGTCAAAATGAGAGCGAGAAATGTTCTGGCGATGAGGATGAATGTGAGCCTGCAGTCCCTTCTTTTCAGTCAGCGTTTACAGACGCTCTGAAATTTGCTGATCTCAACTTGAACGTAGAATCTGTGCCCCAATTAGGTAGGTTGTTTTGACGATAGCAGATGGTGGTCAACGTGCAGTTATCACTGATGAGAAAATGATACATAAAGAAATGGGCAATCTGGTTTTTATAAGAGTATAAACTTCTGAAGTTGACCACTATATATTCACTGCCTTGTGACGTTTACTGACACGCATTCATTGAGTAGATGGTTGGCAAACATGTTGAACTAAAACTTGTCTGTTTTTATAGAAAAAACATGCGGAAGAGGAAAAAGAAATAAACGAAAAGGGAAGGACAAAAGATTGCTGTTCAGCACTGATAGGGCAATGAAACTGTAGTGCAGTGGAAGTTTTAAATCTTCTCGTGTAAAACCCGCATAGTTAGAAGCAGTGCAATTTCTTGCGCTCTCTTTATAATGATATACACGCTTCTTCATTTTGTGTTTTGTTTGCTCTTGTTCAGCTAAGGTATTGCTTTGGTCTTCTTTCAATATTTTTTCCCCTTCTTTGCCAAACGATGGTGAGTGATGCATCCTACCCCTCTGATCATGGGGAGGGTGTAACCAGCGTGGTTGACATGCAAGACCATAAGAAACAATGGGATTTGGAAATATGGCATATAAAGAAAATTATGCTAAGTTACGTGAATATTAAAATTGTGAATATTAAATATCCTAAGCACGTGAGTATTGAATAGTTTGGGATAATGTCATAATGTCAATAATGTGCGTGACAAGCTGAAAGTATCTCGTTCTTTTGGTGAAGTTTCATGAAGAAAACTTATACAAAGTTTCAAGAAGAACTTGGTAATTTCTTTAGATTATATTGTGCAATGGAAAGCCAGCTAACAACAGCGGATGTTTACCAAACAGCATCGTTAATTGGCAAAGATATGGAGCAAATTATCGAAACGTATGGGCACTCTGCTGTCATGGAGTTAATGCCAAAAGTTATACAAGTTTTAGAGCAATTAGAAATTGTTGTTGGCGAACGAGAGAAAGGCTCTCTCGAGCTTGAAGAAATGAGAATGCAGAATGAGAGATTGTTGACAGAAGTCAAGCGGGAAGCAAGTCAAAGAAGGCGACTTGATGAGGTTTGTGACTTGTCTATGCAAATTTTTAGTAAAATAATATCCTAATCATTGTATTTTGAAATTGCAAGTTTGTAAAGCATAGTTAATGTCATTTTAATGATACAAAAGCTTGTGAAGTTTTATAATTTATCATACTAACGCCTGTCGTCCAGACAGTCCAGTAAACAATGTGCAGGAAGTATTGGAGAACACATTGTACTTGATCCCACTAAATCCCATCCAATTTGACACCATCAAATTGCCAACTCTGTTTTAGGAGCTGTATCAATACAAGCAACAGTCTACGAGAGAAATCACAGAACTGAACAACACTTTGGAAAAACTGCGAGATGAAAACCAGACGTTACATGCAGAAGAAAAATCACACAGAATGGAAAAAAAAGGTTAGTCTGTTATTTGATTTGTTTCTGAAAACATAATACAACTTGTGTTCTTTAATTTGTGGTGTAGGTTCTACTGTGATATTTGTTTAGGGAAGACCCTTGGATCATAAGGGAAAAATTTTATGTGTTATTTACTGTAGAAGAAATTCAGCATTTATCAACGGCTGACTTGGCTTTTCTTGAGCAAATGAAGTCAACTATTGATAACCAACGTGATGCAATTCGAAGTAAAAACAGCGAAATTGACAGTGTGAAAAGCGATTTAGAAGCAGTATGTGAATTTTCATTGTTATTACGATACTGACAACATCTCGTTGAATGGGAATACAATGTGCCCCACCAATATATATGTTCTTAGTCTAACACCAGATAATTTTTCAGGTCATAGTGAGACTCACCATTTAATGGTTTAATGTCAATTGTTTTTCAGATGGAAGAACAGGTGGACAGGCTGGCAAACATCAACGAAACAATTCGTCGAAATCTGACTTTACAAAAATCTCGAAACTCAACTCTGGCGCAAGAGAAAGCAGACCTTGAAGCTGAAATCAACAGCTTGAAACAACATATTTCAAAAAGTTCAAACGTTTCAGCCATCATGCTAAACAATGAGTTTGATAAACATGCAAAAACTGAAGAAAAATTGGAAAAGAAAGAGAATTTGGAATCTCCTGGTTCAAAGGATCCAAATAGACCTCGATTCACATTGAAAGAACTGCAGCGAGTTTTGAAAGAGCGAAATGAATTGAAAGAACAAGTTATCACACTCAGAGAAGATTTGGCTTTCTACAAAAAGTCAAGGTAAAGTGAACAGCAGAGGCCCCTGCCAGAATATGCTTATAAATAAGTGTGGCAAACTGTGGTGAGGTTTTTAATTGAAATTTTGTAAGACTACAGTTTATGATTTGCTCTGTTGAAAGGAGAGGTCCTAGTTTTTGCTTTCAATTTTTGCACAGAAATGTTGAATTTCAGTTACAAAAGTTTGTTGTACAGACTGTTTCTTGACAAACAGTGTTATTTTTGCAGTGGAGATGAGGTAGATGCTGCATCTTTGGAGTTGAATCTTTCTCCTTTTGAAGAAAAAGAAAGACATGGTGAACATTCAACAAGAAAATCGGGAATTTCAAAATTGTAGGCATCAATCTTTTGTTTGAAAAGCAAGTGAATCAGTCAAGAAACATTTTAAAAGAAAACTCTTCTTGTTTAGGTTCAAATTTTTACGAAAAGATGAAAGCAAGACACTGGTGAAATCAGATGAATACATTATTGTAGAATCGCCAACTACGTAAGAACCGCCCCACGTAATAGACTTCTTCAAAAGTGTGAGAGGTACTGGATACAAAGGCTGTGACGTAGCACGATGACGTCATTGAACGTCACGTGGTGACATGTTGGCCCAAAAAATTTCACCTAGAGTTTTTAAATGGGAAAACAGTTAATTCTGAATTGAACTTGAAAAAATATGATTAAAAAAGTTGAAGAAACCAAACGCTTTTGACAATTTTACTTTGTTGTAATATTTTTATTTTTTGTGATTGACTAAAACAATTGACTTTGGATTCGCGTAGGTAAAAATGAGATTGATCAGTAAATTATTTTCGATATATCGAAAATAAATTTAAAATATTTATTTTTAAGTTTTCTTGAGCACAAATTGCTATACAGTTATCTTATCATTTAATTATAAATCTGAGTGAGTTGGAAGGAGGTTTAAAACAATGATTCAGGTCATGAAAGTCCATCCCTAATAACTCTTCTTTCATGTAGTCCAGAAATGTCCCTAGAATTTTGTAGGTGAATTCCACTGATGATTTCACGGTGTCGTTTTTCATTTTTGAAATTTTTCCTATGTTCAGTCGTCTGTCACAACATGGACCATTGTCGTAGTAACAATCTTATTTACCGTAGTGTAAAACCATCATTCGAAGAGACTTACAAGGATTTGATGGATTTTTTTAAGAAATGCCATAAAAATTATATAAATTTTTTTCTGTTTAAAATTATAGCTAATATATAAATGTCTTTGAAATGTCAAAATTTAGTCTACTCACTGCGTGCATTCTCTTTGTAATATAAAACCGTAACCCAAGTTATCCATTGGCGTTCTAAGGAGGTGCCACATCCGATTAATCATGAGATTTCAAAATATAAACCATGACCATGCCTTGAATCTTTCGCCGCGATTAAAACAACTTTATATATGCTGTACTGTATCTCTTTAAAGGTTTCACAAGAGGAGAAAATGACAAATACCTCTAATGTTTAATTAAGGTCAGTGAAGTCTAGATTGATAGCTTTTGTTTGTCTAAAGTTTTCATACGAGCCGATCGTGCTTCGACGCGTAAAGTACTAACGCAATCAGTTTCATTGCGCTATTTCCGCAGATTGTTCAAAACTTTTCCTCAGTTGCCCAAAGAACGGTTTTGTTAATTTATTAAAATCCACACAGCGCATTTTTCTCAAGCGTCTGCCTAAATTACACTTGTTTGTTCCTGTGCGAATCGCTTTACATTCGTGTTACATATAAAAAGAATCACGTTAAATCATGCGGTTTGAGAGAATATTTTGCTTGTAGCGCGGCAGTATGGTATTCAACTTCAAAAGTTTATACCCTTTTAAGGGCAAGTGAATCAAACTTTATTCTCTCTTGTTTGTTTGTTTTACCATATACATGAACACTGGGTGTATATTGAAAGGGATCAACGTAATTTTGTCGTTAAAGTTACAAGTTGACCACCATCAGCTATCGTCCGGTAATGAAATTCACTTCTATAATACTAGATTTTCAATTAGCATGGTTGCGACATTCTGTGATAATTACATTGTTCCAAGTGCGTTTTATTGTAATCAGTTGTCTGTAGTTTGGTGAATATATTTTATAGGCGTAATAGATTAATTAGAAGACATTTTAAGTTGGAATAGAAAAGAATTAATTTCAATTATTGTTAGTGTGTTATAAAATCAGCTAATGTGTTTATTTTTGTTTGTTTGTTTACATCCTGGTTAAATGTTTTTGTAGATTTTAGTACGGTCGCAAAAAATTGCTTTTAGCCTTTGCTACGAAAATGGAGGAGAAACCGAAGCCAAAGCCACGGACAAGGTACAGTTCAATCTCTCTATGTGCTAGCCTCACCAAACAACGAAAATAATCGCATCCAACAACGTGACGTTAAATTACTACCGACTTTGCTTGTCATGGTGTGACCATCACTCAGAGAGATTTTCGAAACATTCAACCTACCGAGGATGTAGGTTGCACGGCTGCTTGACTTAATATCAATATATATTGATCATTGTATTAGCTTGTTTATTCGGTTTCATAGTTATTGGCAACTTTTTGCCACGGGTGCGTTATTAGAGGACTGTTTAACATGATTGGGATCACGAACACGCTTAGCCCGCGAACAGGAATCATAGAGTCATTTAGTGTTCATGTAGAATATGCAGTACATTTGTGGATACTAAACAGCATTAACAGCATTTCTTTATAAAGTAATAGTTTTATTTTGTGAATATCCTGCCTAGTACTAGTTGTTTCCATGTTTTGCTTTAATTGATAAATAACATGTATATTTTTCATGAAATATTTTTTGCTTAGAATGTATGCTGGTATAATCACCGTTACGAGTTGTAAAATGCAAATGAAAAAAAGACATTGATACGATAATTTGCTCCATAAAAGCATGCCATTATGCATATTATATTTTCAAGGAATTAAAATATATTAAAGGATATTTTTTTAATGTTATTCAACATGACAAGTTTGGTAATCTTCAAGACGTCTTATAACATCGGCTGACCACGATAAGAAAATAAATTGTGGTCGTCTCATACTGTGAATAATTTTCACGCCAGAATGATTTCAGCAATGATTCAACTATTCCGTCAAAACGAGTCGAAAATACAAGGCACATCGCTAGTGACTTGATATTGTATTTACACTTGTTGATATTCCGTTACACAGCAAGATATTTTAAAGTTTCGAGCGTGTTTGGGTAGCGTTCAACGGCAGTTAAATTGGAAATACTTTGCAGCAATATTCAGCTTCATTGCGAAAATGATATGTGCACAAAAGCCAAAGGTATTAACCATCTTAGTTTGCTCATTTGGCGTCGCTAAACCAAGCCATGTGTAGTTAATTACAGTGCTCAAGCATTGATAGGGATATTGTAGTTGCATTAAGCTTGTTTGGTGTAGGATTTTAGGATTATCATGCGATTTTTATAGCATCTACTATTTACGAAATGTGTGGGCGCCAAATGAGCTCCTTTGCTATAGGCGTAATTACAATGTTTCGTAGATTGAATGCTATACACGTAACATGTTCAATTTTGTTGATTTACTGTAATTATTTTGTTCGCAAAATATATTTGTTTGATTTAAAGCGCTGCAGAAAGGCCCCTTTAAACATTTTTAAGTCTTTTCGGATGTGTCACGAGTCGAATCGTCTGATGTTTATATATTGTAGGCAAACATAAGAGTCGCCACATTGAAATGCTTGGAATATATTTATTGTGCAAAGCCTAGTTGTGAACGAAAGCTACTTATCATCAAATTATCACATATTTTATTCTATTGTGCATGCTTTTTAGCTTTCTATATCTTTGTCAATGAATATAGCCACATTATATACAAGTTTGGGTAACGAAATGAAGGCCTATTGTAAAGGCCTTTACATCATACGAGCTATGCTATTATTTTAATTTTTCGCCTGCCTCTTGTACATTTGTCGCGTTACTTTTTAATTGTTCTTTATAATTCTACAGGTACTCGATTTTTACCAAAATTTAATTTGTATTCAAGTGTTTATGTGCAAACGATCATACCAAGGCATACATTGCTTAAAACCGTAGAAATGTGTAGTTTAAGTGTGTATTGCAAAATAATGCATTACATCAGAATTTCATTTTATTTTTTGAATCTTGTGACTGACACACTTGCCACCCACGTATAGCACTATACTATGAAAGATATTGGTCAATGAACAGATAATAGTTATACTTTAACAATTTTATTACAACATTGAATTTTATGGTCACATATTATGCCTTAGGCTGAGCGACTTTATACTGTGTCATATGAACTTAGATAATTAAAACTGAGTTTCAGTAAGCCTCAAATGGCAGCGACGATGATGAAATTCACACTTCTATTTTGTGGTAAAAGCAAGAAAGTTAAATTTACTCCCACTTGTGTATGTGTTTTTCATAACATAAAAGATGCAGAACAAGTTAACATCATCTCTTGTGAGAACTTCAAATCTTCCACCATCTAATATCGTCCAATAGTTCTTAATGAAATCACCACTATACTGTAGGACTTGTTACGTAGAAACTGTTGCTGTAATTATATATTTCATAACTTCATAAAACTTATTATCACAATAGCTTGATGATTTCGTATGTAAATTACCTTTTATTTCATATCTTAACACGAGAACAATGCATGAACAATCCAAATGATGCAATTCTACTACTCGTGTGCAAGACTACAAATATTTTCCAAAAACGAACCAATTTTTCGTTAAAAATTTCCTTAAAACACTTCACTGAGCGTCTGTTTGCTCAATGTTTTTAATAATTTTATTCATGCATGACAAAATATTCTTTAAAGTGCTTTTACAACCCAATATCAAGTTGACTCACGCCAAAATATTGCTTTGCAATTCCGGTTTTATATTTCCTTCTTGTTATAAAACGAAGGATTCAATGGATCGTGGTCGATTTTACAGCAATAGTTATACAAATTATGAAGAACAGAAATTGGTTTTAGTCATAGAAAAGCTTGTGGGTAACAATGGCGTGTTGTAAGAGATAAAACAAACGAGTTTTGTTTGATATATCATACATAAAATGGAGTCTACAAATAGTTATGAAAACGGCTATGAAGCCCATTTTGACATTGAGTAAGTTATCATTTTTGTGGGACAGTTACTTGAGTATTAACTTGTTTAATTTTACAACCTGCATTTCTAAACTGTAGAGGTTGTGTTAGTAAAGTAAGGTTTAACTAAGAGATATCTAGAAGGTGCATGACAAAGTTTGGTATTAGCATGGTATTGCGATGTTTCACATTCTTGTAAAATGCTTGGTTTCTATTGTAGCATAGCTGTAGTTTTATGATTATATATTCCATCACTTTGTAATGAAGTGAGCGTGCGGAAAATGCATGAAAAGATGACTACAAGTTGAAATACAACAGTTAAAGAGACATTTTTCCTTCAAATTTTAAGTCTTCTCTGCGATATCGAGGAAAGCAATATAAAAATAGCAATTTTTATCAACATTAGCAAAAATGCACCGCACAATAACGGATAAAAAGTAATTCATTAATCAGCGAGAATGCATGTGTGACCTATTTAAGGTACATTTTATTTACGTTGTCATTGCTGGGTGAATTTTTTGCATTTTTATGCATATTTCTATTTCCTAAGGATATGCAAACGATACAGAAAGATAAGCAGACCACACTCGACAAGCCTCTAGAATATTTTCAGGTTTTATTCGTATCATAAATACATAATGTATGATTTGTGGTAAACCAAGATGACAACTTTTCAGCAACAATGTCTATTGTTTTGCCTGACTGTCTATCTTAAGGCCGGTTTACACTGTCAAAGTTTCTGTGATCATCGTAGGAATTTTTCTCAGGAAAACTCTACGTTGTGAAAAATTTGGAAGAAACATCATAGTGAAGTAGTTCAGTGTTGAGCACTGTATTAGTTTCCTTCAATATTTTTAGCAAATCCTTTGAAACTTCGGATTTGCCTATCTGAGAGTTCTACTTTGATCACAGAAACTTTGACAGGGTAAACAGGGCCTTCGATGTGCTCTTGAAGGCGCAGTGAGAAAGAAAAACCCGTTTTAATTTGTCTTGGAGTGACTATCACTCGGAGAAAGTTACAAAACATGTGTTCACCCGATAATGGCACTAACACTATGTTTCCTATCTTTCAAGGCGTTATGAGAAGTCATCAAATTATGTCGAGATTAATGATGACACGCGGGCAGCATTAGCCTGCAATACCTCTGGTCTGCAGGTCCCGCCCGGTGTAGATGACATCCTTGAGGAGGTGAAGAACCTTAAACAACAATTATCAAACGTCAAAGAAGAACGAGACGAGTTTAAAGAAGAAGTAACGTTTTTGAAATATCAACTTGCGTATCGTGCGCAAGTTCAAAACTTACAGAAAGAAATGAGCGAAAGAAATAAACCAAAGAACCATGGGGCCAAGAAATCGAAGTCGGTACGATTCTCGGCGAACATTGACGTGAACTCCCGAGCAGCATCCGATGGTAATGACTCAGATGAATCGTTCGAGGATACCAAAGATGGTATTTCTGAGTCCAGTTTTGATTCAAGTTTTGATTCTGAAGAGTTCACTCGGCTCAAAATTGAGACAGATGAAATACGAGATGTCTTATATGATTTTTACCACGATGCCAAGATGGCAGGAAAAAACGCGAACATTTTAATCGGGGATATAGAGAGTCATCCGTCGGAGTCGATGAGTGCATTAGTATGCAGGGTGCTGGTTAATTATGATAAATTATGCGAAGAAAATCGTATCCTCGAGGAGGAGAAAACGAAGCTTGACGAAGATAAGCTCCAGTTGTGTAACTCTTTGGCAAAACTTCGTGAGCAGCTTCACGATGCTGTTGATTCAAATATTGAGGAAATTGAGGAACTGAATCGAGAAAACGAGGAATTGCGTTCGGAAGTAGAAACGTTTGGCGGGAAAAACTCCGAAGTCGTTTCGGCGCTCGTAGAAGCCCGTCAAGAGTTCGTTAACCGTTTAAAAACTATCACAGAACTATCAAATGTTCCTGATAAACTTGTACAACTTTTGAAAAACGACTCTTTACAAGCGGCCAACGAACTTAGAAAAGCAAAAGAGCTCGTCAAAAACACCGAAGTGGATAAAAACAAACTAAAACGCGTCAAATCGCTTCCTCCGTCTTTGAGGCAAGAATCATTGGAAATTTCCGAACGTGGCGGTCTCTTGCGTGAACTTAAAACTTGTAAGAACCTTCAGGAATCGCAACGTCAGCAAATATCGAAGATTTTAGACGAAAAACTGTCCTTAGAGACTCAAGTTGCCGAATTAAAGCGGCAGATAGTTTTGTTGAAAGCTGAACGGCGTGTCAGTGTTAAGACAAAGTCAAAACTCATTCAGACTGAACTGAAAGAGTTACAACTCAATGGTGAAAACAGTTCTAGCGGGAAAAATGGTGCGAACGTTTCTGAGGAAACTCAAGCTGAATTGAAGAGTCTCTCCAAGCGTTGCAAAGATCTTGAAAATAAGCTTGAACAAGTTAAACGCGAGAAATCGACTGCAGAGAGAGAGAAGACTTCTTTGCTTTTGTCACTTGACGCGAACATTGAAAAGAAGGATGCCTTAGAAGAACAACTCGCTGTTTTGCATGAAAAGATTGAGGAAAGTAACGAAAATCCGCCCAAGAAGTTGGAAATGAAATTAGCTGCGACGCAGAGTGATGGATTGGTTGATGAAGCTGACGGTGAATTTCAGAAATCTTATAAGGGAATTTCAGATGCCAAGGTGAGAACTGGGGGCCAGTCGTTACAAGCTGGATTAACGATAACCTAGGATTGAATTTAACCAACTCAATTTCGTTTGTGCATTTTGTGATTATCCGTTTGTTTTTAAAACTTTCCAAATCCATACTGAAATTGATCTAGACAAGTTTTATATAAAAAGATATCCAACTTATACACAAAAAACTTTGCTTTAAAAGATGCGTTTATCCAGGTTTAAAACGCCCATTTACAGGGGCAATTTTTTCGAAGATTTTTCTCCTCTTAGCGTATGTGATGAAGTGGGTTGACTGACGAGTGCATTGGCAAAATTATTCAATCAAGTATATCTGTCGCTTATTCACTGAATCACATCCTTCAACATGAGAAAATTTCGCAGCAAACATCATTTGTGTAAATGAGACTTTAAGCTATCCAACTTTTGAACTATCAGTTCCCGGTGACTGAACCCGATATAAGTATTATATCTAACTACGTAAAATGATGGTGCTAAAATTTTCTCTGTATAATTTTTATCAGATTGAGATCGAAAAGATTCGTGTACAAGAACAGGAAAAACAAATCGCCATATTGAAACGAGAGAACGAAGCCGTTAAAGAAAAGTTAAAGAAAGCTGAAGACATGTCTCGAACGTTGCAAAATTGTCTGAAAGAACTCACGGATGAAAAACACGAACTCCTTGACTCCATTGAAGAATTGAATGAAGAAAAAGCTGAATTGGAAGAAGCAAGGTTAGTGTCCAGTTCGTTGATTGGCTTTTGTTTTTAAAAATTCAGTTGTTACTGTAGATTGACGTCGTTTTATATAAGCTATTTAGTTTGTTATCTGGAATTTTGTTCAATATTAATTTACCTTTTTTGGAAATCAGCTTTTATTACAAAGCATATTGGGCTTAAGCAAAGTTCATCTTAGCTTCATCTAGAAAAAAAATTTTGGTTAGTGTTCTGAGAGAGAATTTCCCTGCGTTTTGTCGTTATAGGTTGAAGCTTGAAAAGAAATATGGTGGAACAATTCGAGAAAAATTTGTCGCAGATGAAGTGAGTGATATCCGAAATAAAGAACGTAAAGTTGGCGACAATTTGGAGGAAAATAAAGCAAAGTTAACTCAGCTGAATTTGAAAGTTATTGAAGTCCTGGCTTTGATTGACAGCGAGGGAACTCGGAACAAGAAAAGTGACGTGGACAATGGTGTAGAGGATATGATTGGGTAAGTTGGGATAGAAAGCTGCTTTCCGTCGTAACCGTGGTAAACATAGTCTCACGATTTTTCTCAACAGTCGAAGTACAACAGTTTATTATTATAGTGATTATTGGTGGATAATTTTTGTGATTTCGGTGAAGTTTACTAAAAAATGTATAACATTGTGGTCTTTTACGACAGTA
This sequence comes from Phenganax stokvisi, assembly GCA_025400075.2. Lineage (NCBI taxonomy): Eukaryota > Metazoa > Cnidaria > Anthozoa > Malacalcyonacea > Clavulariidae > Phenganax > Phenganax stokvisi. The sequence goes on along the minus strand of JAODVQ020404330.1, from coordinate 12,749 downwards.
AATTTCAACAAAAGGAACCCCAAATTTAAGTCAAATGTACAGTTTCTTGTAGAGAGATGACTAAAGTCGCTTGTTGTATCTGTACACAACGTTTTTTGCCCTAAATGTTACTCAAAAATTCTATTCAATGTTTTGTTTTAGTTTTCTCCTGTCCAGTGTGGAAAACCTCAAGCTCACGGTGACCGCGTTTAAAACTTCGTACGAAAAAACGCAAGGCGAGAACTTGCGCACACAAAACGAACTTGAAGCACTGAACGTCGAGAAAACGGAACTTGACAAGGAAATAATAGAACTACAAAGTATGGTTGAAAAACTGACAAAACAAAATCGAGAAATGGTTGACTCTTTGGAGCGCAGCAGCAAATCTTTTGAAAACAAAATGGAGAAATATAAAAAAGAAAATGCGAGGCTTGAAAAGGAACTGGGGCAACTGCGCGGAGCCAAGTCTGGGTACGAGAAAACCTCAGCACAGTCCGCACGCCGTGAAGAGGACTTGGGACGACAACTAAAAAACCTTTCCGCAAAACGAGACGATTTGCAACAAGCTTTCGATCAACTCACAAAGCAATCTACGGAAGCTTCCGCCAGGTCTACGAAGGAACTCGAAGCGCTGCGAAGAAAGAACAAGAAGCTCACGAGCGAACTCGAGCAACTCCGAGAAGATCTCGAGGGCACAACCGAAGACCGAGACGAGTTGTTAGAACTGCTTGATCGTATTGTGTGCGAAAATGGCTCGGCTGATGAAAAGCAGGGACTAGGACAGAAAGTCGAGCGAATTCGTGAAAGAAGTAAGTCCGAAGAGAATTTAATCGATGTTGGGGCCAAAGATATCGAGAGCGCAAAACACTTAGAAGAAAAAAAACTTGTAGTGGGGAGAAAACCTCCTGGTGACGAAACCGTAGAAGGGAGAAAGCCCGTAGTAGAGGAAAACCTCGTAGTATCTCGTGAAGCAAATATGGAATATGTCGCGGCGGGCGAAAATGAGCTGTTTGAGGAAAATGGGAAGAGTGAAAGAAACGGACCTAAAGAAAGGGATGAACTACAAAAAGAAAATCAAAGATTGAAAGAAATGATTGAAAAAATGTTGAACGATCAAAAGAAAATGGAAGTCGTGCTTAATTCACTCTCTGAAGCGAACGCCGAGATACATCAAGGTGCGTGATTCAGCTTAGAAAATAGGCTTAGCTGAATAATGAAAAGAGGAGACAGTAGTTTTTAGGTTGAACACGGAGTGATGTAGTTTTTTTTTAATTTTCAAACGAATTTTCTTTGTAAAGTTTTCTTGCTGTAAACTCACTTTTAAAATTATCAATCTTAACGTTAAATGTTTCATATACAGGCTTGGAAGAATCTTTGGAGCATACGGAGCAAATACGACAACAGGGTTCGGAAAGCAAAAGTCTGCAAGATGTCGTTAATTTCGCCCCAAAGTACCGAGCGTCCTCTGACGAGAATGCTGAGCTTCGCAGGCTTCACGAAGCCATGGTTGGCACGAACGAGGCCCTGAGCGCGAACTTGCGCCGATTGCACGACGAGAAAACCCGAAGCGAGCAATTGAAGAACTCATTTCAGGACGTCACTCAGAGAAATGCTGCTTTGGAAGAAAATGTCGAAAACATGACGAAAAACAAGGAAAAAACAGAAAATGAAGTTCTAGATTTGAAAAAGAAACTGAAAGACGGTGAAAGAGAAATTTTAAGAGCGAAAAATGAAAAACTGGATTTGGAAAGCTTGCTGGATGAAAATAACGGTCGCCTAAAAGATTTGAAATTTCAAATTGATTCGCTTACTGAAATCAACCAAGACTTACGAGAGACAAACGACAAATTGAGCAGTGCTTCGAAAGAAAGCGAGAAAAAGTTGTCGAAGGTTACCGACAAATTTGACGAACTTGGGTGCAGAAACGATGAACTGAAAAAAGCAAAGAAGCAACTTGAAAAAGAATTGACCGAGCAACGCAAACAGAAGTCTAGGCTCGAGTTAGAGCTGAGCCAATCAAAAGATACCATAGCGTCACTTAGAAAAGACGTCACAAGTTGTGGCCAACAGATCAGCGAGCTTCAGAAGAGTCTGGAAACAAGCGAGGAAGAATTAAAATCAGTGCAAAAAAGTGCAGGCGAGGCTGCTAAGCAGGAACAGGAGGCCCAAGCCACATTGAAAACAAAGATGGAAGAAGTTAGAAAGAGTTTAGCTGAACGCGACCAGAGAGTTGCCGAACTGGAGAACGATGTAATTCGATTGAGAAAAGAAATTCAAAATTCTCAACGGTTTGTAAAAGCGGTTAGCCAGGAGAATGATACATTGCGAGATTCCTTGTCGGAGTGGGAGAGAGAAGTGGGTAAAATACGTCAACATGTCCATCAGCTATCGCAAGATGCCGCTGAGAACAGCAATAATAACAACGGTGAAATAAGGGATAGAAAATCTCAGGAACTTGATAAGGTTTGTTGATATCATGATTATCATCTTTATTTACTTTCTTCAAATATAACTCAGAGTATAAAATACTTACGCTCGGTTGATTTCTGCGTTTATCTTAGCGTATTGGTATGTATATTGTACACGTCGTAATCAACTAATGGTGCTTAGGCTGTGCTTAGGTAACCTAGTCATTGACGATATCAATTTCTGCACAGTTTCTCCATTCTAGTATTTATTCGTTGTATGAAAAAGCGGTACCAAGTGTAAACTTTTGACAGTTGGTATGGCGTGGGTGTCAGTTGTATTCGGTAACGCATTCTTTGTAAAAACTTTACGAGATTTGCACTTAAAATAGTTGTTTTTCGAACCTTGTTGATTGTCTAGAAATCGACTGTTCTTTGTGTTGAAAGTTATTAGTATACCATCCTCTAAACATATGTATTAAGTTGTTGTGGTTTGACTGCTTGTCTTCCAGTTTTTGTACAATTTTCATTGATCGTTCAAATGGTATTTTGCGTTTTCAGGATAATAGGAGAATTCCTCGTACAGAGCGGATTAGTCACTTGACCCTTCATTCATTGAAATTTGACAACTGTAATTAGTTTCTTCTGTAAACTTAAAATAAATACGAGAAACTAAGAGTCTTAGCAGCCATATATTGGCCCCACTGTCATTGTGGTATATGTTTTTAAAACTGATACGATTCGAATGCCAAACTTTTTGAGAAATCACTGGATTAATGTAAAGTTTTCTTTAATTTTAAATTTCGTTGGGCAATTGTATTGCAGCAGAGTGTATTGATCGAACCCGCATACGTGTTCGAAGCTACTTCGCAGGTCATTAAGAGCGATCCCAACTTAATTTGAAACTAAAGTGCTCAAGACAAAGCCAAAAATATGCTCGGTATTTGTGATCTTTGTTTGAGGCCCACTTCATGCTGAGTTATTCAAGCAGTAGCCAAGTATTTTGCTTAAGCCTAGGCTAAACTTTAAATGTCGAATGCTTGTTGCCAATATTTTCCCAGAGCGGTCTCTGTGCCGGGCATGAAAAAGCCAGCTGTAACGCCTTGGTACCATGTTGATGTACCAGTGACACATCGTTTTCCTGTGTTACTTCTGCAATGCTCTTGTTCTGCCAACTGTTGCAGACTTTCTTTTTCCCCGAGCCTGCGGTTTTTCTGATCATCACGTTTTAATCAATGACCGAACAAATCACGGGCTCAAGAAACGAGATGAAGACACACCCTTCTCAAAATGAAAGTTACTGACTATAAATAGACGTTGCACATTGAACTGTAATAATATTGACTTTATCTACAGTAGCTTTATATTGTGAAATTCCATATTCAACGGCTGAACTTTTACATTTAAATGTCTTTCAGGTGAGATCTGTGAAAGCTTTTGAGGCGATGCAAGTTGAAATGGAGGCCATAAACAAACACCTGAAATCTCTGGCAAATGAGAATAAAGAGTTAAACACGAAACTCGACGCGATCACCAAAGAGAATTCCGAAGTAAAAAACCGCAATATCGAATTGTTGACTCAATACGATATGGTCAGCAAAGATTTAGAAAAGAAAATGTCGGAGATAACTAAACTAGCCAACGACGCGAAGACTGGCGAATCTAAAACCAAGAAAAACAGCGAATTACGTGAGGAATATGAAAAAGAAAGGAACTCACTGCATAGTAGAATTGCTGAGTTAAATTTGGAAAATACTTTGTTGAAAAACGGTTTGGCTAATACATTAGACGAGGAAAATGAAATTGCAGAAACATTAGAAGGTATAATTCATTCTCATATTGGCAAAAAAGTAAAGAGTAAAAGTGGAAGGAAAACTGGTTCAAAACGACATACCCAAATTTCGGGGTCGACGACGAAACCCGATCTTATACGAGATTCGACCAAAGTCAAAGACGAACTCTCGATTGTGGAGCAACGGAACTACCGAAGTAAGTTGACCGCGATTGAAGGTAGTGGGGCTGAACCGGATATTCAAGAATTGCTTGGGAATTTACTGAAAGGACAAGCGAATATGAAGAGTTATTGCCATGAAATTTCTCAAGCTGTCAAGGATAAAAGTTTACAGGATAAAACCAAGGCTTCAGACCAAACTGATAGCGGTTTAGAGAAAACAAAAACTGAATTAAACAAAACTAGTGAAGCGAAGAAACAATTGGAGTTGAGTTTAGCGAAGAAGGAAGAAGAATTGACGAAAGTCCAAGACGAAAAAGCAAAAGTCCAAAGCGAGTCAGCAGCAATTAAAGAAAAATGCGATAAGCTACAAGCCGTATTTCGTGCGTTGATCCTGGTAATGAACGACAATAAAAAAAGCGGCGACAAAAAGGGCGGCGAAGAAGCGGAGGGTCCGACTCGAATCATTGATTATATCAAAGGTATTAAGACTAAGTTCACGGCTTTGAATAGCGAGAAAGAAAACCTAGAAGCAAAAATTGTCGATTTGCAGAGTGAAATCGAAGAGCATAAAGCGAGAGCAAAAACGAAAGTCGCGGAGAGTGGAAGGAAGCAAAAAACTCCCGAAGCAAATGCTGAAGATAAAGAAAGAATATTGAATAAACTCTTGTTGTCGTCAGCGCGCGAGAAGAGACATTTATTGGAGAAACTAGGTGAGCTGTTTGACGAGTTCTCAAAAGTGAAATCAAATTTGGAAGAAGAGCTGGAGAACAAGTCAACGAAGGGTACAAAGCTTCAGAAGATTAACGAAGAATTTACAGAGTCTATAACACGGACGGAGAGATTCATACAGTCTGTCGCACACGACCGGCCTGTCACGGTCGTCGCCGACTCGGCTTCTGAGAAGGACCCGAGCTTGGAACTGGCGAAAGAGAACGAGGAGTTACTGGGACGTATCAGCGCCATACAATCGTCACGACGTCGGGAGTCAAAGAACTTTAAAAACGAGTTGACGAAAGTTGAGAAGGATAAAATGGAGGCAGTGAACGCGGAGCAAGCCAAGTGGAAGGATGAAATGGAGAAGGCGAGAGCAGAGCAAGAGAAAAAATTGAAAGAAAACGAGGAAGCTGCGACTGAGGTTAGAAATGCTTTGAAGCAAGAAGTTAGTCAACTCAAACTCGATATTCGTCGGCTCTCTGATGAACACGAGCTCGCTCAGCGAGCAGCACGCAATGAAGCATGCCTTGATGCTAAAAAAATGGAAGAAAAAATGAACTTGCTGAGATCTGAGATGGACAAGAAAGTCGCCGAGAACGAATCCAAGGTGGTGGAGATAAAACGCAAAGCTGACGTGGATTTAAAGGAACGAGCACGCATGGCAGAGGCTGAGATCTCCGCAGTACGGGCAAACTGGGCTGAGGCCGAAAGAAAACTGCGTGCAGCGACCGAGGTGAAAGTTGAAGCTATTCGAGAACTGGAGCGAGCTCAAGCGCAACGTGGGGAGGAAGGTTCGAAGTCGGCACGTGAACTACAAAAAGTTAAAGTTGCCCTGGAGAGTGCGCAAACGCAAGCGTCTGAACGCGAGGACGTATTCAAACGAGAACGAGACAGGCTTCAGAAAACAATCTCTAATCTTGAGGCTTCAGTAAGAAGTTCTGAAAACAGTGGTCATGACTTGGTAACTGACATTGAGAAGCTAAGATTTGAAAATGATAAACTTCGACGTGAACTTTGGGATCAGAACCAACCACGTAGGATAGGTGGAATTGGTGACCGACATCCGAATCCTAATGCACCCTACAAAGATTCTAGTGTACCCTATAATGATCCTTATGTACCCTACAGAGAACCTAATGTACCTCAACGAGATCGTAATGTACCTTACAAAGATCCTACTGTACCTTACAAAGATCCTACTGTACCTTACAGAGATCCTAATGTACCTCACAAAGATCCAAATGTACCTTACAAAGATCCCTCTGTACCTTACAGAGATCCTAATGTACCTTACAAAGATCCAAATGTACCTTACAAAGATCCTTTTGTACCTTACAGAGATCCTAATGTACATTACAAAGATCCGAATATGCCTTACAAAGATCCAAATATACCCTATAAAACTACCAGCCTACCCTATACAGATCCTAATCCACCTTCAGGTGAACGTGTCAAAGTCACAGGTACAGTGAGACAATCTCCGGTTGAAAGACGAAAGGTGATACCCGTAGAAAGTTCCCCTGGGGGACCCACCTTCGGTGTAGCAGGACCTATCCACGGAGATGCCCAACGTAGAGTCAAAGTGAGGCAAGGCCAGGCTACAAATGTTTATGCGACTCGTGTCCAGGAGCAAGGAGCTCGACGTGGCAACGATCGTGATATGGTGACTGACGAATTAGGGGCCATGTTTAGAGAGCTCAGTAATTCACCAGAGTGGATGGATGAGTCTCACAGCACAGTTGTTCACGCCCGACCTATGCAAACAGGCACAGTGACAGTACCTTCGCAAAAACCTCAGCCTGAGTGGGAGATCCGACCAGATCGGACATGGCCAATGCTAAAAAATCACGCAAGGCACTCAGCTAGCTACACGCGTCACAAAGATCCACCACCATCCCAAACTCCTGCTCAGCCTTCATCGCAAGTAATTGGGTACCATAAAGAAGACACACGTCAAAGGCCCCCCGGATATCCTAATTCTAAACCAATCGCAAGACAGGTGCAGGGTAATCTAGAAACTGCGGTTGTTACGTCATCACCTGATCCTCGTCGTGCGCATGAAGTGACGAAACCTCCAATAAAATCGTATTCAATAAAGAATCACCGTCCACGGGGGACGTCGGTAGGTTCTGATGACGTATTTGAAAGGAACACTGCCGATGTTGCTACGACTCTGACGTCGCATGGTAGCAAAACTGGCGAGTTTTGGCGATCTCGATCGCTCGAAAATTTGACGATTCCTACCGAAGATCGACCGATTAAACACTCGGAACATTCGACCACCCGAGGTCATAAGCAAAAATTGCCGAAAAGTTACTCGGGTCCGAGGAAAGGCGAGCGCAGACAAATAGGAGTGGCTCAAGGGAAAGGGACTGCGGTGGAATCTGGTGCTAAACGAGTTACTCCTCTAAAGGGAATGGAATATGTTTTGTTTCAATCTCAAATTTAGCGAAATAGGTATAGAGGTGTGATATACGTTTAAAGTATTGCGAAAGAACAGTATTTTGTTAAACAGGAATTCAGACAGTGAAGCTGTTATTTACAGTTCTTTTTTGTTAGTGGCACAAGAATTGAGAAGTGTTTGGTCTTATATCATGTCAGATATAGCATATAAAATAGGTTAAAAAGTCTGTGAAATTAAAGCATAGAAACCAGTGTATTATTACAGTACAATGGCCCTATCATGCAAAAGGTGGCAGGATGGTCACCAATTGATGTACACTAATTTCTGACCAGTACATTTGGGTTTATTAACATTTATTGTTGAAATTTATAAATTCAGTGTTGAATGTATATTTTTCGCGATATTGTGTTTATAGTATAATGCTGGAAAACACAATGATCATGCAATTGTAGTACAAAGTATAGAATGACTTGTACGTAGAAAAAGATGTAAAAATAACTTGTTTTCGCATGAAGGACAAAACCAGTCGCACAGCGTATTTAATGGCAAAGACATATTTTTGAAAGTATATGAAATGGCTTCAATAAAGTTGAAGAGGATATCTTTAGAAACTCGACGCTTTCTGTGCTGCACTTTGTGGGAGCATTCACTAAGGCCCGGTTTACACTGTCAAAGTTTCTGTGATCAAAGTGGAAATTGCGGATAGGTAAATCGTAAGTTTTCAAGGATTTGCTAAAAATATTTAAGGGGACTATATACAGTGTTCAACCCTGAACTACTTCACTCTCATATTTTCCAAATTTTTCACGACGTAGAATTTCCCTGTGAAAAATCCATACTTTGATCAAAGAAACTTTGATGGTGTAAAACCGGCCTTTACGCAATTTCAAGATCCACTGAAACGTCATGACCACGTGTTAAAATAGGCCAATCAGAAATCCTGGAAAATGCATTTTAATAGCGGGCGATTTGAGGCAACACGAACATGGCTGTCGTTTCTAAAAATTTCTCTAATTTTCATTTGTAGAATATGCGGTAATTTGCAGCTTAAATACGTTAAGTAGTGCTCAAAATAACTCAAGCAGTTTTCCCAAGTAATTGAGAATCTTGAAATCAATCAAAATTGGTGTAAATGGCATCTTTTAAAGAAAATACAAGCTTTAATTTCCATCCAAATGTAAGTACAGCTAGCTTTGACGTTTTGTCCTGTCTATGTGTGGCATTTTAATATTTTATGTAATAATATATGTTATATGTAGTATGGTAATTACTTAAAACTTTGCACTATTGTAGCAGAATTTATAAGGGAATTTAATCCATTTATATGCTTATAATGACATTGGTTAAAATTGTGAACCGACATTTGACCATATTTTGCCCACCGCTGCCATCATACTTTTTCTGTACTAATAGAGCTACAGTACTAGATTCATCCGGCTTTCGTATCGTACAGATGTAGTATTTAATATTTTAAACCTCAATGTGACTCCCGCTGTGTTTTTTATTGAAAACTTAAACACCAACATATTATATGCAATTTCAAATTGCCGCCCAGGCATATTGCAGCGGAAGTAAAGACGTTGCTTTTACACTAATTGTTCTTAGCTCGGTATCTACGTTCTGAAAAATTTGTAAGAAATATCAGAGTGAAATAGTTCAGTGTTAAGCACTGTTTAGTTCCCATATATATTTTAGCAAATGCTTGAAAACGTAGGATTTACGTATCCGAAATTTCCACTTTGATCACAGAAACTTTGACAGTGTAAACCGGGCCTAAGAAAATATAGCAGCCTAAGGTTCGCTCACAAAATAGCAAATGCTAATATTTGCAAGTAATTAACGTTTTGAAATCGTAACTGTTTGTTCAGTTGTCTAAAATTGTGTGCTCCATTATTAACGCATCAAAAACGTCATTGCTGATTGGCTAAGAGCAGGCTTCAAATAAAATATTTATTAGTGAAGAATTAGTTTGGCTAAGTTTTAAGACTACATAGCAATAATAACGTTGTATTGGTTACTTCAATGAGGTCTGAGCATTACTAGACGGTTATTTTGGAAATAAATTATTGAGTGTTTAGAATGTATTGCTCTTAACGAAAAAGGGAGAAAGTTCTTTTTGCTTGGAAATGTAACCAAGTAGCATGAAAAAAATTTTAATACTTAGCATTTTTTGCAATGGAGCATTTTGACAATACAAGATCTTCCATGACCAGTAAACTCAGACCAAGACGGACGGATTACGATTCTGTATCTTCAGACAATCAACAAGATATATTGCTAAGACGTCGTCGTAACGCCATTGCAGTTTTCGAGAAAGATTTGCTCTCTAAGATAGTACATGATCAAAAACAAGAGGCGAAACGGTTCATGAACAATCTTAGAAAAAGTGAAGCGCTTTTAAAAGAACACGAATCCATGAAACGGGCGTTTCTAGCGAGACATGCGCACCAGTCTGAAAAATATCGGCAAACAGTTGGAGACAGCGCAGAAAGCCGCAAAAATTCAAGTGTTTCTCAGAGTAGCGACTCGTCTGAGATTCCGAACACACCCAAAGTCGACAACCAAAGAGTGTTTTCAGGACAACTCAAGGAAATGAACAATAAAATAGAAGTACCTTACGTTAAGCTTGGTTCTTATACAAAAGAAGATTTGAAACGGCCTTCAACTTCGCTAGAATTGAAAAGAAAAGCTTGGGAAAAAGTTAGCAAAAATTTAGAAGAAAGTCGTTCGTTGCGCCCTGCGAGCGCGAGATTCCTCGCGCGTTGCGAGACATGCGTGCCAAACAACGTGCGTGAAGCACGCGAAAAACTTCGCAAGCTCACGAAAGTTCGTCTACTATCGCAACTTCCGCTGGCTCCTCCGCAAATAGATGTCGAGCAAGTCCGAAGGCACCGAAGTATAGCCGAGCGTATTGAGACCAAAGTGGTTGGTGAATTTTGCGAATCTTTGTCGCCGCTAAAAGTCATTTTACCACGAAAATTTTGCTTGATGGACGTGAATGAAGTTTACGTAAGAAATGCAGAAGTGCAGAAAAGCCATAAGGGAGACTTTCAGCGAAATATTTATCACTTTAAACCGAACAAACAAGCGAAGGCTCAAATAGACAGCTACTATGATATGATAAATAAAACGCGTTAAAAAATTACTGCAAGACATTCATCTATCCTAATACGTCCCACAACAACATGACGATTATATATTACTACTTTGTTTATTGTGATGAGTTTATCACTCCTAGGGACTTGTAAAAACAGATCTTCAAAACTGCTAATTATAATTTATAATAATAACATAAAATATAGATTAGATTATTTACACTCGTTTTTGTCAAGATGACAGTTCTCCTTATATTCTAACTTATGCTTATAGGGGCTCTTCAACATCTAACGTTGCACACAGCGTGTTCAACATAGCCTGGTTTGAACATTGATGTTTTAATTTTCCATTCTTTCCCATTTTACAAATACTATTGTTCTTCTTCCTTGACGTCTTGTTTTATTTGAACTGCCATATTGCTATATAAAAGATAAAGAACACACTTTTAATTCAAAATATACTTCTCAGCAGACGCTTCCAGTATGGTCAAAAGATAGTTGTATTGTACAATTTGTCAGGCTTTATATTTAGCGCAGAAAAATTTCCTTTATTTTAAATTCACAAGTTTACATGCATAGCTAAGTCTGTAGGTGGGTCACATAGCACTACTGATTGACAGTAGATCATGGCAGAATGATTTTAATTCTTTTTATTATACATGTAGTAGTGTAGTGTGTGGTGATAAACAGCAAGACTTGAAAGATATAAACTTGCAAATTTGACCACCATTCGCTGCCCTCAAAAGGATAATTATCAATACATATCCATAAACATACAGCAATGTCCACATGCATCCGGACAATTTCCTCTCATCCATTTTCCACTGATTCCTCGTCTTCGACAATACGTTTTGAAGCGCACGCATACATTCGGATAGCGTTTGTTGTCACCACAAGGTGGACATCCTTCGCCACCAGGCCCTAGCGCGCTCGTGATGTAATCCCAACAACAACCATATTGCGATCTGAAACACGCCGGGGGTGAATAAGCACCTGGGAATCAAAATGAAAACACAACAAGTTCATTAGTGGATTAGTTGCATCGTGAGTGAACCATAGTCAATGAAAGACAGACGAAGATGATCTTATAATTAAAGCTTCACCAAAGTTGTTGTTCTGCGTTGTTTAGCTTGTACACTTTCTGTTACCCTTGAATTCAAGTCGGTTCTTTTAAGCTTGCAACCCTTCCAGACTAAACATGGCCATGGTTATGTTTACGTTTTAGGATATAGCAATAATATGATACTCAGTGCATACGTACGGCAATATCCACACGTCCTCTTGCATCGTTTTCTCATTTTTTTCTTCCAAGATTTTGAGTTGTACACAAAACAATATTCTTCAGTGCATTTTCCGTAGGTGTCCTTGCATTTTGACTCTAGCAAAATATTAAGAAGAAATAGTTCCTTTTATTTGATTAAAATTAGACCAAGTCGAAGTATAAGGTTATAATAGCTTTATCATTACAAACGTTTTCATTGTCACATTTTTTTAACTTACCAATTTCGAGGTAAAAATTATTTTTTGGTCCTTCTTCTAAATTTGAAGATGGTTCTACAAAACGAAATAATACATTTTCAACGAATTGTTTGATCAATTTATATGTCCCTCCTTAGTTTAGCTTAGCCGACTAAAGGTTGTCGCACATCTTGCTAAAACCCTTCTAACCTGCAAAATGTGACGCAAACGGCGCAAACTATTGCAGATCTTATATGCATGTTGGAAAAAAGCATTGCGTCGAATATTTAGATTGCGAAGTAGATAAACAAGTCCGGAGATAATCAAAATGAGTTGTTTTCAATGTAAATTTCATAAAAACGACGAAAGAGATGGAATGAATGTTTAAACTGTCTTTACTTATTTGTGTAAAATATTTTTCCCTATAGCAATGTTCGAAGGGGCTTGGTGCAAATACTGCACACACACAGACTTCCCACGCTTTCATGATATCGTCTGTCATCGAAATTTTATTTGAAAAACACATGCACCTCGCGTTTTTTACCACAAAATTACTCCAGAAGAATGGCATACTGCATAACCCGGACTCGGACCGGACTCGGACCCGGACTCGGACCGGACTCGGACCCGGACTCGGATTCGGACCCGAACTCGGACTTCAAAAAAATGAGTGTAGAAATTCGTGATAACACAAAGTTTCGAGCGATGCTTTACCCTTTGGACTCGTAGGCGAAAAAGTG
>JAODVQ020404329.1:0-58709 GCA_025400075.2 Phenganax stokvisi | reverse complement strand
TTATACGAGAATAGCAAATCGCCCGGATAGTTTCTTTAAAATTGCTGTTTATATGACAAAAATTCCGAAATCTCCATTCATTTTCTAATAAAAATTTTGCACGGCACTGGCTGGGAAGTAACGCATGCGCATAGAAAGAGCGTGACATAATTTTCTGCGTGTTTCCCCTCTGTATATACCTCCTCTGTGACTCGGACGACTCGGAGAAGATTGAGTGGATTAACAATATTTCTGGGGTGCCTTTGGCCCCTCCTCTTCCTACATTGGGAAAAGAAGAATCTTGCAACGAAACTAAAAACTTAATGAAGTCCGCAGCTACGCTATTAGGCATGAAAAATAATGAAATAAAAACAGAATCTGCTTTGGATATTTGTCAGCGTTTTTTAGTTCGTTCACTTCGTTGTAGCAAAGAAAGCAATGTAACTTGGTATTATCACAACAATGATGTCGAAGCATGCTTACAAGATGGACCAACGTATGTGTCCTAAGTATGAAGTGCTCATATGTACAGTTGCATTTATTACAAATTATGACCCTTAGCCCCACCCATTTCTCTAACTCAAAATATGAACAGAATCTGAGTACCTATGTCTCATTGTTTTAGTTGTGGGTTGGTTGCCCTTAAACTTGCAGCAGATATTTTGAACACCTCAAAATCACCAACCAATGAAATTGAAGAACTTCTAAAAGTTGCACGAGAAAGAGGCTTTACTCATCATGGAGAGATGTTCTCAGCAAGGGATATGGGTTTGCTAGCTGAGAATTATTATGAACTAAAGTTCCAGGTTGTTAGTTTAGATGATCATGTGCAACTGGTTAGACATTTATACAAAGGTTATCCTGTGTTGGTTCCTTATGATGCAGACAGAAACCATGAACCATGTTTAAGACAAGGTCATAAAGCACATTGGGCTGTCCTAACAGGTAATATGAGCCTGGTAATTTGCTTAAAACCTATAAGAATTCCTATATTGTATTTCTTAACTTGTAGGGTTTTTGGTTGGTGTCAAAAATGGGAGCATCTCATCTACCAATGCATGTGACAATAGTGTTGCATTTATACATCCGTTTCATCTTGACAATGTCAAAAACTTTGATAGTCAACACTTGTCTCTGCTTGCTAGGCAGGGGAAGTCTAGGCATTATGCTGTGTGGCCTTGGCTTGACCTCAATAACAGTAATAAGAATTTAGTTGAACTTAATCAAAACAACATCAGCAATGATGAATATTATGCAGCAGTGAGTGGCTCAGACAAAATGAAGTGTATGCTAACAGAAGGCATGCAAGCTGGACTCTGTAGAAAAATAGTATTTCTTTTTCCACCAATTTAACTGTAAATATAATTAAAACCACCAGCATGTTATTAAGGCAGTGAAAGTAACATCTAAGAACTGTAATTTGGTTTCATTGTACCACTATTTTTTGTCAAATTAATTAATTTACTTGCATAATCATGTCAGAATTCTTCGTTTGCTTTGTCCTGCAAGCATTTCAACAATAATTTTTATATAGAGGTGAACTTTGAATGACAATTGTTCTGTTTTTCTTTGAGGAAACCATTGTTTTTTATTCCATAATTTGCATGTAGTCAGGATTGATGTTCTCCTTGTTGACATTGCCATACTGGCCCAACAACATTCTTGTTTTTGGACATCTAGAACTGCACTGCTGAGCAACTATTGTCAGAGTGGTTTTTAACTTCTCCACATTTCTCTTAAGGTTTTCAAGTTCTTGAATTTTATCTATCTTTCCTTTTGTAAGGCTCTCTTCTTTGTTTTTCTGTTTCAATCTGAATTGTCGACTACATTCTCTGTTTTTTTCTTTTCTTCTCTTCATACGTTGCAGTTTCTCTTTATCCATAGAAGGGCCAGCAGACTGTAATCAATATCACAATTATTAGTAGGGTAGTTTTTGGATAAGTGTATGAATTATAAGTAACTATTCCAAAAACTTTACCTGCTCAGGTTGCATAAGTGCACTGTTATCTATTGACTCATGGAAGTTCTCAGGAACTGAATAATCTGACTTGGGATAAACACAGTAATCATGGTCTACAAGATTACCAGCCTGTGCATTTGTTTGACTGAATGAAAAAGAAATTGGCTGGCTAGCATCGTCTGTGTTGGTAGAGTTGAGCACTGTCAAAGTTAAAGTGGATTCGCTAGTTGACTGGATGTCTGCGTTAATGCATTCAGCCTGAATCGGTAAAATTGAGGCATTTTCAATCTCCATTTCTGAAGAAAGCGAATCCGTTGGCGTGTCTTGGTAGTTGCCATGTTGCCAGTTTCCGAGACTGTGTCCATGTTCTGAAATATAGATCATAATAACTTAATTTTTCAGATTTTTGTTACATCGTTACCATTATAAACGTACCAATGAACTGCAAAAGATCTTGTCCAAATTTTTCAGTAGAGTATACATCTGATAAGTTCATTGACGGAACCTCATTCAAGTTTGCAACCTCTCCAAAACCACTACCGTTGTTGTTATTTATCGATTGGTCATCATTGTTGATCCTAAAATTAATCAGGATACTTCAATTTGCGCACAAAATTTCAATTTATAGGCATGCATTATAATGGTTGTTTCTTTTTTGAATACTCACTCGTTCAAAGTGTCCATCTGCAAATTTTTCGTTCTGTCTCCAGCCAACAAAATGTTTTCTATTGCAATTATATTGTCTTTCACTTCACAATCCATAGATTCATTTTCACTGTGCAACTCGTCCTTATAGGTTTGCTTGCCAGGCAGTACGTCATTGCCAGTTAATTCAATTTGAGGCGCGTCCATTTTCTTTCAGAAAGTAAATTTCGTTAGACGCTGACTTAATGAATATTTATTTTACCAACTGGTAAACATTTTAAATTTTTTCAAAGACTTTGAAGAAAGTCATGTTTAAAAAAGCTATTTATAAATATGTATAAGATTTAAAAGCACTGCTTGCACTTACAAGACTGAGAAAACCAAATCAGTTGCCGTACTCCATGCTTTTGTAAGACTTTTCACTTGCTATGAAAACTGCCTTCTATTTCAACAGAAGATGGTTGACAAAACGAATTGAATTGCCAGCATTGAAAGATTTTAACTCCGTTTTTATGGTGAAAAAAGACACTCCGCTTCTGAGACTGAACTTTCAAAGAATTTGAAATAACTTTTGTTTAAAAAGAAGGATTACGATTGGTCGATTTTAAAGTTCTCCCGAGGGAATAGCAAAATTAGTCCGACCAATCACGGCACTTAAACTCCCTGCGAATACACTCCGACTTATTCCGAACAACGCAGGCAGGTCGACATGTTTTCGCGGGAAACATTTTTGAAGATTTTTTTGTAAAATAGCTTTGTAAATTTGATGATAAAATCGTATACATTGTAAATACAGCCCAAAGAACACTATTTTTAAAGTTGAAAAGGAAGACAAAATGTCGGATAGCGTTGTTCCATATATTAAAAAGGCTAGTTATGGTGAATTTCTGATAGAAAGCTGCGAAATAGGGGCAGATGACATTGACTGGTGTACTGGGTTTTGGAATGAAATGGCTGCAGAAATTACTCCAAGGTGAAGATTCTTCACATACAACTTTCAGTTTCTAGAAATTTTGTTCATTTGTGTTTCCCTTCATGATTATTTTAGTTTGTATCCAGACAGTCCTATATTTTCATCGAAAGAGTTCGACTGGGACGACCCTGTATTTCTTGAAAACGTGTTTCTTCCTCCAAACGTTGAAGAAACGCTTGCAGGCACATATTTAAATGGTCATCCTGCATCATTTGTTGAGAATTCTGTTGAAACCAAGACAAAAAATGAAGGTTAGAAATTGACCATAGAGAAATGACAGCCTTCAAACTAACGCTAATACATGACAGTACTGTATTGTAGATGCTTCAAAAAGCTGCGAGCCAGACAGTATTTTGCAAGTACGACCTTCATCAAATGCACCTAAACAAAAATGCAAACGACCAAGAAAACCGAGGGCTAAGGTAGTGTTTTTCAATGAGTATGTTGAGAAGTTTACCTTCACTTAATTTAACCTTCATTTTGTTCCTAGCCTAAAAATACCTCGGCGCCTAAGAGAAAACGAGCAGGTAACACGAAAAAGACGAAGCCAAAGACCAAGAAATGAAAAGATTTCTTTAATCAACATTTACCTGTACACTCGTGTATATTGCTCTAAAATACATTACATTTACCAAGAAAAAAATTACTGCAACTTAATTACATTTGTAAACTTTAATTATTGTTTGTTATATAAATATTTAACAACTTGATTTTATATTAAAAATTTGTAACTCAAAATATTCTCACTTGTATTATTTATTCAAATATTGCCTAAAAAACCCCAAACGCATATTCTGAATCAACTGCCATTTCTTCAGTGTACATTGAAAATTTCCAGGTTGCGTAGAAGAAAATTGTAATAAAATGTTTTCCATTTTAGCGAACGCGTTTTGTTGTCTCTGCCATTACTCTTCATTGCCTGACCACACATGTGATTTCTTTTCGCTCACTTTAATAGAAAGAGACGGAAAATCATTCAACATTCTTCGCAGAGTTTAAAAATCATCAAGCTTATCATACAGGGGTGTCACCTTTATAAAAGATATTTTTCGATGGTGATGAAAGATATCCTGAGGACCCTGAATCCAAGTTTTCTAATTCTTCACATTGCTTACAATATAACGGACTAGCCCCAGGTCCTCGTGGAGTGAGGCTTACATCTTCTGAAGAAAACGATAATTCAGGTATTGCTCCACCATGATGAGACCTCCTTGCTCGCTTCCAAACTGGATGATTTGGTACAATGGACATCACCTGTTTCACGCATGAAATTATAAAAATATTATTTAATCCCAAAAAAGACATCTTGAAAGTCACAGAAATAATCATTTCAAACCTCGTCACATGTTCGTCGGCTTACGACGGCTCTGTAGTCCATTTTTTTCCATAATTTATCACGTTTCCTCAAAAAACTTGGGTACAACTCGCGCCATTTATGACCAAGCGCCCAAGGCAGAATGTCGTATTTCTGGTCTTCATCGTCTTCTTCCATGTCACTTGCCAAGTGTCTGAGCAAAGTACAGTAGAAAAATTTAAATACTTGTATAGTTACGTTAATCTACAACATTACGTGAAAATACCTGTTCTGTCAATTTATGAATAGCCATTAATTACAAGCGTATACTTGTGAAAAAAAACGACTTACAAAGCCAGGAAAAAGTTGGTTCGGGTGTATTCACGTCTTGTTAGCTCAGCACGTTTGAAGTATGCATATACCATAGCAAGCAAGTACTGTAACATATGTTGAAAATATGAAGCATATAGCCTGCATTTGGGTAGATAAATAAAGTATTGTGCATACTTTGTCAGATATTTTTGCGCAAGAATCCATCCACAGAAATTCCTGTATTAGTTCATCATCTACATTGAAAAAGAAATATGGGTAAGATTTGTCAATAGCTATTCAACGTATTAAACAGCGTACTAATAAGTTCATTTACTTACCAAATAAATTAAAAAATGCAGCCATTTCTGAATTTTTGGTGAGTTTTTTTGCACCTGATGGGTCAATTTTGCTGTCCTTGTCCCCTCTTTGTTCAACCTTTGCATATTTGCTAGTTTCTATGTTTTGCTCCTTCAAAGGACTTTTTGCACTTTTCCGCTTTACACCAAGATAAAAGAGCCTTTTTTCCTCCTTTCGTTTCGTATTTTCATTTGCCAAATAACTCCTTTTGTCAGAATGCGTTTGTCCCATCTTGTCAACCCAATCAAGAATATCCTGTACTTTCGACACTTTTTCAGTTTTACTCGCTGGCAAATGCTTTAGTTTCATACTAAAACTTCAAATAACCACATGAACATACTCTTACAAGAGTTGTGGATTTTAATCGCTAATGAAACTATTTTATGACAGGTAACACGAAAAGGAAAACAAAACAAAACTTGAAAATTTTTCCCGCGTTTAATTTTTAAACAGCGCGAACAAGACGAAGACTGGAAACTAAACATGGCGGACGAACAACAAGAAATGGACTTGCAAGGAAAAAGCGGTTTATTTTCCATTTTACCTTCAAGTTCTTGTGAGAAAGCTAATGAGAGACAAACTAGACCCTTGTTCCCGTCCGTATTTGTTTTCAATAACGAAGAAAAAGGTATATGAAGCTAGATTTAGGCGATTATGATAGTTTGATGCCGGAGCTTTGCAATTGTAGATTGTTGGAATCTCTTTGAAAAAGAAGAGTCAGGTCTTTGTTAAGCATTTATGTGTTCTCTAATGGTGCATATTGTAAAAACTATATGTCAATTTTGTGTTTTAGAATCTTTTGACTGGCTTTCTAATGCTAGTTACAAAGTACATGATGTGCCTGAAGTTTCATCAAATGTCAAGGAATATGAACCAACATCAAGCCATTCTAGCAATGAGGAGGATTTAAGCAAAGACATTGTAGATCTAGCAAAGAGCAAACATGACAGAAAACGCCGTAAGAAAGAGAAATCCAAAAAGCAAAATAAGCATAAACATAAAAAGTACAAAAAACAAAAATCTGTCGATGATGAAGAACTCACGAAGCGTCCTTCAACAATATGGATTGAGGAATCAGGCTTGGAGTTAGAGAAAGCTTTTCGTATTCACAGGAAACCTGATCATGAAAACCGTACATTTGGTGGGTTATACAGGCTTGACATTGCTCTTCATGACCAAAATCCAAAAGTAAAATGTTTGGGTTTAACTACAGAACAACACCTTGAGTTTGAACGAAAGTTCAAAAGAACGAATAAGAAGAAAAGCGCAGAAAGATACTGGGAAAATGTTGTGGAGTTTGTTGAGCCTCTAACAGAAACGAGTGAGAAAAGCGGTTTTGGTTTTAGTGGCAATTTCTCCTATGTTCCCTTGGAGTTGCCTAGTGTTGCTGCAGATGAATATAAGAAAAGTTCTCCTGTGGAGAATCCAATCTCAGAGCTTTTGTTAAAAACACGAAATTTGAACCAGAGAGTTCGTGAGAATCCGAACGACATCCAAGCATGGTTATCTTTGGCAGATCTTCAGGCAAAACAAGTACAATCTGGCAACCCAACGATTGATTCTTTGAATAAAACTGCGGTGGAAAAACAGAAGAAATCAAGTAGACTTTCACTAGAAAAGAAAGCAGCGGTCCTTGAACTAGCAGTTGAGAAGAATTCGTCTTGCGTTGAGTTGATTATTGCTCACATGAACGTCTGTTCAGAAACTATGACTAACGAACAAATGCTGGAGAAATGGAGGAAAATTTTGTTCACTCAACCTCAGAAGATATTGTTATGGAAACATTACTTGATGTTCTGTCAATCTAATTTTTCAGCGTTCTCGTACTCTGAAACTCTTGCTGTCTATACTAAATGTTTCTCAACATTAACAGCCATCCACAGCGGCAGGTTCACTTCTCATTCTCCAGATGTTGATATGGAAGTTGGAATGATTGAAATATTTGTGCAGTTTTGTCAGTTTCTTCGTCAAACAGGTACATACACCCTGATGCTAGCAAATTCAGATACCAACCATTTCGTTTGTCTATAATGGATAATGATGTAACATATTTTATTTTCAGGACAAACTGAAAAAGCTATTGCAGCGTTTCAGGCTTTGATTGAGCTCAACTGCTTTTCTCCAGCGAGTCTTATAGAAGAACGTTCAATGGTCTCTCTCTTTGAAACGTTTTGGGACAGCGAAGTTCCGAGGTAAAAATGTTTCCTAAAAACACACGAATTGTTTCGAAAATAGCATTCTTTGTTTGATCTTAAAGGTTTGGTGAAGAAAATGCCCGTGGTTGGAGCAGTTGGGTGGAGGATGAACAGAAAAAATCCTTGGATATTTCTGTGAGCGAAATATTTCCTGAAACTGGCGAAGAGAAAACTTCAACACAAGAAGAGATTCTTGCGAAATATTCCAAGAAAGCAACCACATGGCTCAACCTTGAGATATCCCGTGATGCTGAGCGATGGTTTCCAGGAAAGACGAACGATGATGATGAAGATCCTGATAGGATTGTTCTTTTCCAAGATATCAGTTGCATTCTTTTTAAAATATCCGACGAAAATCTCAAGTTTCAACTTATTTACTATTTTCTGTTTTTCCTTCGTCTCCCTATTGACTGTAGTAGCAATAGTCAGCTACAAAATTTTCTTCAGATCTTTCTTGAGGATGAAAAACAATTACCATTCTTCGAGAATGGAAGCCTTGCAAGTTTTGCTTGTGCTTGGAGCAGTTTTGAAAACCGCAGTGCAGATACGACCCGTTGGATGTTCGCCCGAAATATTTTCAAACAATCCTTGGAATATTTTTCAGACGATCATCAAGTTACTTTAGCAATATCCTGGCTTACTTTTGAGAAAAGCATTTTTAGCTCGGAGACTAACCCCAAAGATCATAAGCAGGGTTACAAAGCTGCGCGAAAACTCGCCAAATCATTGCTCAAGTTAGAACAACATCGAAACAACTTAAGACTCTGGTTTGCTTTCATTGAAATTGAGTGGATATACGGAAACGTTGAGGAATCAAAGAGGATTGTGTTATCGTTGCTGGAGCAGTCTCAGAGTACAAAAAATGAGATATCTGACATGAGATATCATTTTGTCAGGTGAGGATTATTTGATTTTTTAAAGTCTAGTTGATGTCACCTTGATAATCAACTAAATTGGAAGACTTTCACTTCAGATCGTATTGTGAACTGGAAATGGGCTTCAGAAATTGCAGAAAACGAGAAAACTCAAATTTGGAAGATCTCAAGAAGAGAATTTTACTCATAATATATATGCTCGTGACTGGATCTGCTGCGATTACCGTCCTTAACCCCGCTCAGGTACTCAAGACTCGTAAGGTCTTACAAGAGAAGACTTCGTTAATGTTGACAGAGTTTCAAAATTGGAAGTTTGAAGAAATCAATTCCGAAAGCAAATCATTCTTGGTTGATTTTTTTATCTGTTCTGCAATATTTCAATACTGGAGCCAGGGTATTGATGCTGCAAAGAACGTTCTGGACACCATGTTGTCAGCTGTAAGTCAAGAGGAGCCTCGTGACGGAAGCATGAAATTCTCCGGCTCGAAAGACCATGAAGATGTTCTTATTTTTAAGTTCAAACTTTTACAGTTCCATGGAAAAAACAATGTCTGGCCTCTGAAGCCATTACGAGAGCTTTTATTATCGTCCATGTCTACTTTCCCAGAGAACGCATTTTTCCTCCACTCATTCGTCATGTTAGAGTTGAGATCTTGCTTGTCTACTTCAGCTAGAAGATACTTCGACAGTGTTCTTCTCAAGTCCAAAACGCCTTATCCTTGGTTGTTTGCAACTCTCTACGAGAAACAGCGACAGAAGATTTTTCAGTCTGTGATTCATAGTCCAGTGCAAGTGACTGGAAGTGAGGAATTCCAGGTATCAGATGGACTAGAATTCAACTCTCAAAGTCTACGAGAAACTGGTCGAGCTGCACACCCGATATAGAAGGTACAAATTTAAAGAAGTGGGAATCTGATGTTCTGTTTTGCTGTTGTTGTTTCAGAAGCCGCATCCTGCAGCTGTGACGACAACACTACCTCAAACTGGAGTACTTCATCGTTTGAGATCATTGTACGAGAGAGCCATCCACCATCCTGAAACCAGACATTCCGTGATGATATGGAGATCATATATGAAATGCGAAGCAGAGAATGGCGACCTGCGTCAAGCTAAAGCAATCTTCTACCAAGCATTGCAATGTTGTGCATGGTCAAAGGTTGGGTATAGTTTAATAACTAAGGCATGACATGATGATGTTTTAACGATGTTATTAAATGGTCTTTGTCTTAGGTTATCTATTTGGATGCAATGAAATTCTTTCCTGAATTGTTTCAAGATATTTACGATATGATGGAGGAAAAAGAATTGAGAATTAGAACACCTTTTGAAGAAATGGAACTTCTCCGGGAAACTGGTATTTCTTAGAAGTTTTCGCAGAAAATATTATTTCTACGAATAAGACAGAAATTGGATTGAAACTGTAAATTCAATAAAATTTGCAAATAAATCTTTTGTCATTTTTCTTTTCAAACCGCATCTCCGTATCAATCAATTGGCAGCGCATTTTAAAATATCTTTTATTGATAAAAAACCATTCGCAATAACTAAGTGTGTAAATTCTCTAATTATTACACTTTAACACTGACTATTTACATGAGAAATATGGAATGTGTAATTTATTATTTACAATTTGCGCTGTACAATACAGTTACACTTAGCTTATGCTAGACAGAACTACAACTCGCTAAATTTAAGTTATTTTAACCCTCTGTGTGCATAGGCTCATAGCTCTGCAAGTTAGAGGCTATTTTACTATTTTGTCAAGATTTATGATTCAACCATCCCAAATAATATTGCACCAGACAGAAGTCGGCAAAAACACTGAACAGAAAATTTTTAATGACTTTTATAGTTTCCTGGTGAAATTGAAAAAGAGCTTGCAACGAAAGCGTTACCCCTCATTTCACTTGAAACACGTCCATGAAAGGCACTTTGGAAAACCAAACACCCTCAAAGGTGAACTCTTACGAAGTCACGACCAAAAATAGCTCATGTAGTCTGTGAAAATCTCATTAAATTACTAATGACCACTGGTCGGTTACAGTGAAGTTTGAAAGTTAGAAAAGAGTCTTTGTCTTATTTCATTTAGTTAAGAGTTTCTGAAAATGACGTAAATAATTTATGAAATTCTTTCAAGGTTTGCTTGCTGTATAACTAGGCAACAAGAAAACTAAGTTTTACAATGTTTGTCAATAATACCAAAATTTTACTGCAAGTACTGAAATTAATTTGGTTGACTTTATCTTCACAATTATGCGTATCTGTTGTGCTTAATCTTATTGGAAAAACCACACGTATTATTCTCACGGCCGAAATCGTTTACAAGAGTTGTACTTCAACTAAAGTCGTTGAAGCAGATCTCAAATCAGTACCACGCAATCGTTTCCGGTTTCCACCTCCTACGTGCTGATATGTCCTTGTTTAACAATGTACTACATCCGCTTAGCTTATGGGTGGAGATAAGCCGACACTAGCCAGTTCCTAGTATTATTTTTATCTGACTATCCTTTTTCGACAGATGCAGGCCCTTATTTCAAGTTTTCTAATTTATTGCTCACGATACTTCTTGTTTTTTGACAAAGTCTTTTTCTACAGAGGTGAAAAAAGAGCTTTACGATAGAGAACCTTCCTAATGATGCATTATTCTGCTAAAGACCGTAGACTAACTAACAATAGCTTTCTCTCTCTATTGTCGTGTATCAATGCATCAAAATCGTCTCACAATGACCCCAGGACGGTCTCTTTCCTCAACCGGCGTCAACTTAAGAGCGAGTTTATTTGTTTCCACAACAAATACGCCTACTTACGAAAAACATTGTAACTAGTTGAAACATGAAAGGAATCTTAGGACTTCATCCACGAAATATTATTGGGATGCTTAAACAATACATGTCCCAAACTACAAAAGTAAAATTTCTGAGAAATCTAGTAATTATCACTCCACAGGAGCGGCTCGCATAGATATTTCATTAAATAGTACAAGTTTCAAATAATTGGCACCACGACAGATAACGCCATCTTTTCTTCAGTTGATTAAGACTTATTTGAATGACACACAAATTCTTTGGGACGAATCTACATGCATTCAACTCAGTCAAAGTCTTCATGAGCGAAATTTCTTTCCGGATTTTATATTCTTTTTCTTCAGTAGTATCCCATCGTGCTCTGCCATTTTACGCACGTCTCTCAAGATCTTGACTTACTTTTTGTAAGCTCAATCAAGGTTCTCCTTACTTCTTAAGTCCGTTTTTCATCCGGGTGGACAGACAGAGAACTGGGATCTACCATGCCAACCATATCGCCAGGTGAACTGTGGTTGTCATGGATACCATTTGAATGATGCTGCAACGAATTAGTGTATTCTTGATGAACCTAGAGAAAGTAAATAAATGTTTTAAGGAACATGGAAAAGTGACTTTCAGAGAGCAAAAAAGTGTGCTATAAAGATCAAAGATTTAAATACTGAAAATCTCCAGTGGATTAAAGAACGTAGTTTACCTGCAAAGCTCCAGGTACGTGTTGTAATGAAACTGGTATTCCTTGATTAGTAACCACAGTATGATCTTGCATGACGAGATGGTGGGGCTGACCACCAGAATCACCATCAGTCATGCTAGATTGAGTGGTAGGTGGTGTAGCATAGAGTATTCCAGTTGAGTTATACATTAACGGCATGTTGCCGCTAGTGTACACTGCATTGTTCTGTCCACCTTCATTCCCCTGCATTGATAGTACATTGATAGGTACTCCTGACATGTGGCCTGCAGGCGGGCTATCCCCCTCTGGATGTTCTGGGCTGCCATGGTGATGGCTATGCGACGTCGTACAGTTGGATTCCATGTGAGAGTTTGCTGTGGTCGTCGCTGCTTGCATTCGCTGCAAGTGTACTTGAGGATTGACCACCTTAATAAAATACAACGAATTGTCAGGAAATGTAAGATGTTTAGGAAAGCTTGAAACTCTTAAAAATTGTGCAGCATGAGTTGAAACATATTACTAGTGCATTTAAGGGGTAACAATTTGATAGCATACTTGATCATTTTGATTATGGACTTATGTTAGAAGACCGTTCTTACTTTACCAAGCACGACAAATTTACATTCATAGTCGTATTTCACCGTACCTGAGTGAGCGGCTGCTGTGTGCCTTGTCCTAACTGATAAGCTCCATTAGGGAAGGTTGCCGCTGGAGTAAATATCGTAGCAAAAGCTCCTCCCGGCACGGCTTGCACAGCGAGGGACTGTACACCAGCTCCAGCTTTCGAAGCATGTAGTTGCTGACTCGTGGAAGGAGGTAAGTACGTCGTCATTGGAAATGATCCGTTGCCTGCAGATTGCAAAGTAATACCAGTCATGGAGCCTGAGCCAGTTTGATTCAAGTCGATGTTTTGATTCAAAAAAATGGAGGCTTTCCCGTCCTGAAGAACATACAATACGTGAAAGTTCAGTAAAACACATTGAACAAGCTTGTAAAGAATGAAATAATATTTTAAAAATCTAGCAGCAAAATTTTGAAGATGAAGAGCAACAGAAAAATCTACTAGTATCTCAATAATAATTAGGTCTCAATCCCAATCTATAAGTAGCTCCTAATGGTAACCCATCCTCTCATATTTAACCCTTCCCTTAACCTTACCTAACCTATGGTAGATATCCAACCAGGAAGAAACAAGTTAACTATTAATTCACCATAACAACTAAGTTAATATTATTACTTTTAATCGACTTAACAACCACCACACCTTCAAGTAAGATCCTCTCACAGAGTCATGTCCAAAAATAGCGTATGATGCCTTTTACGGAAGCGCAAACGATGGGAAATAATTAATTATTAACTAGAATTGAATATTGGCGCATGAGTGCTAGTAAAACATCTCTGGAATCAAATGCTTGACATACCAAATGTGAGAATATTGCAATTGGCTATGAAACAAATCGAAATATTAATAACCTACTTCAGATGATTGCCTTTTCAGCTATCAATCACACTTAGAGCTGTGAGATTTGAGAAATGGTTTGGAACTGTTGTATTACTGCTCTACTTGACGCCCACAAGAAATGAAGTTTCTGGTACAAGAGAACGGAGAGTTGTTGATAACGCTATGCTTGTGTCAGGTTATCTAGTACAATCTTGACCGGCATGATTTCGTTTACGGATTCACAAAAGAACTTTTTAACTTCGATATTTTTTATGCGATATAAAATAACTCATTTCACCCTTCCGATGACCTTGTTGAACATTACTAAAAACGTTTCTCGCTTAAATGTTTTGGACAAAGATTCTTTGTTCAAGAGTGGAGAAAAGACCGCATAAAGAATGATACAAGAACGGTGTCCACCACAATTCATCATTGTCCAAAATAAATTCAGCGAAAAAGGAAATTGGGAAAGGAGAGAGTGAAAATTAAATGAGCTTGTTGGGGAACAAGACGAAAAAGATTTCCATTGTACATTTTTCACTGACTTTTTGAAACGCCAATGAAAATGCACCAAATTAAATTCATTGCGACTGCAAGGATTGATCGCCATGATTGCAAGTTGACCAAAATGTTATCAAAACTTTCCGTTACGCCTCATCAAAAGGATCACGTCTCTATACAGTCCCTAGCCTAGCCTTGTTATTTTTCCTGTATCTTATGACGTTCAGTTGTCGCGGTTTCTCGTAATTTTCCGTGATTCTAATGTTATCGAGATCACAGGTCAAAAAATAACGCAAGAGATTGACCCGGGGAAGCGTCAAGAACGTGATAATATTATTTTCCCATCGCGTCCAGACATGTTCGTGTAATATCAAAGAAACAACACAAAATATCTCAAGGATCTAGTCAAGAACTAGCTTAAGTACAACTACTATACACAAATATCTCAAACATTCTCACAACTATGAAATATTTACATGCCAGCAATACTTCCATCCACTACAGTTTCCCTATGAGATTTCTAAACAAATTCATATTTTGTCTAACTGACTTTATGCTTTGTATTTTGCCCCTTTGAAACACATCTACGCTACATTCAGTAGAAAATGCTGAGACACTTAGTTTGATAAGACAACTCACTGAATTCGCACACTCCAAGACACACGATACTGTATCTCGTAGTTAAAACGTGATTGGAGGTGTGAATAAAAATTTATTACATTGCGTCTCCTTGCAATCAAATTATACGCAAAATAAAGCTTTCTGCTCTGAAACACATTTATGCGTCACCATTATTTCATACTACCATTCCTAGTCTAGAGCTGTCTTAGAATTGAAAACAGTTTTTCATTAGATACAGTATCCAAACTAACCAAACAGGGACAATTCGTCTCTAAGATTCCTGTAGTTGCCTAGATTAACAATTCTGTAAATGGCGTTGACTACTCAGAGATCTTAAAGGGAAACATTGAATGAACACCCTGCATGGGCTTTTTGTGAGGTCAGTTCTCTAATAATAATACAAATATCCTTAACAGGAAACTAACTTTTGAAATTCATGAGGTTGAGAGGTTGTAGAATTGCAACCCATATTAAGGGTTTCAGTACTTATTGATCTAACTGTGCTAAATGAATTCTCACTATACAGGACTCAAATCTAGATATTAACCAAAAGATTTTCAGGTCATGGCCATCGGCCAACTCTGGGATGTGCTAAAACCATCAAAACCTAATTACATGCCACTCTATCTATTTTTAACTGAAAATGATATCTGCAGCTGTGTTCTTAAATACCACATATTCTTGCCCTACCTGAGCAAAAAATCAAACATAGAAATAATCTCACATATTGAATTACGCTGCAACATCATTCGAAAATGGTAATGAAAGTTGTAGACTAACATTACAAGGCGATAAACTAGAATTTAGTTAATATACCATAACAAAAGTAACAGTGACTAAGGTCCTACTGTGCTGTTAACAAAATTTGACAATACACTCATCTATCTATATTGCTTTAAGCACAAAGGCAGACTTCAAGCTTTTATCTCACAAAGGCCAAAGAGACTCAAAATGTTTAATTTTACTGCTTGCCAAAAATAGCTGCAAATTACTGATGATGGAAACTATCACTCCATCAGCAAAATATTGTAAATCAATGCAGATGTTAAAGCAATGCAGAGAAACTGATAGAACTGCATAACCTCAATAGCAGCTAGATTTTATACAAAATTGAACTTGCAGTAAAATTATCCCTTGCATTCAATATTTTGTGTTGTTTTCTTTTATGACAAACACAGGAGTATCTGCAACAAATTTCAAGGTAGTTCCCACCAATCACAAATACCAACATTTGCTAACTTATCTGGCCAAATGATTCAAAATTTTTAACAGAATTGTACGACAAAATATTGTTTCAAGATGCTTATCACTGAGCAACAACTGAACGTTTTTTTATGTCCAAATTCTAAGAGAAAATTATTATAATTCAACTATCAGGATTAATGTCACCACACTTTTAGACGGACTTCTGGTACAGTGCGTAAAGCACCATTAATTTCCCTAAATTGCAGACTGATATAATGCTATACATCACTAAGCATCAGTAATCTTTATTAGGTATGTTAAAGAAATACATTCTTGATTTTTTCCGATAATACAACTTCGAAAGGGGTACGAATGTAACTAAATTCAGATACATTTTCCCAAGCAATAGTTTACAAGTTACAAACGACGGGCGATGGTCGTGGTGTATTTATAATCCGGCTAATTCCCCCAAATCTCACAGCGTTATGACGCTAGCAGGAACGCAATGCTTTAAATTCTTAAAATACCAAACTATAAACCTCATAAACTACAACTCTTTTCCATCAAAAAACGTTCAATCCCGTTTCATTGATACAGACATGTACATTGGGATTTAAAGGGTAATAGAAAAGGGGGAAAATTAAAGTCCCGAGTAGTTTACACTGACTTCCAAAAATGGAGTGACTTTTGTTGCGCCATGTCACCAAATAAAGACATCGCAGCCATATATGGCGGACACAACAAACTTACACGAAATATGAATGTGTAAAA
Source organism: Phenganax stokvisi (assembly GCA_025400075.2). Lineage (NCBI taxonomy): Eukaryota > Metazoa > Cnidaria > Anthozoa > Malacalcyonacea > Clavulariidae > Phenganax > Phenganax stokvisi. The sequence goes on along the minus strand of JAODVQ020404329.1, from coordinate 42,123 downwards.
ACTACAACAGTGTAAAATAATAATCCATGCAGAAATACAATGTGAAAATAAAACAAAATATTGCTGAGAAACACCTCGCATACGAACAAAGAAAAAACGAGGTTTGGTAGGCATTGTTTTGTATTATTCTACAATGGCGTCTCTTTGCAATACCGACCAGCAAAGAGTGTTTTATCTGTTTCAAATATGCTACACTACCCTAAAATTCCACGCTACTAATACTTTGTAGTTTGTACAAATACAAAGCAGCTATTGGATAAAAAGTTGGGCAAATAATGATATAAAGTGATAAACGATCGTTATATAAAGTATGAAATACTTGCCTTGTCAACGTCATGAGACGAATAAGACAGGTCAGGTTCTTCGTAGCCTGTAGCAGACATACGTTGATCCAGAGCTACAGTATTTACTGCAGGGTCTGGAGAATTGAGACATGTTTGGATGAGAGCTTTCCCGCTTTCAGATGTAATCATTGGCTGAAGTTTTCTAGTTGCAAAGGTATAAACATGGCCGGTCTCAGAAGCAACAAGAAGCATGACCTGAGTTCCTGTCAAAGTGGAAAGCTCGTAGGCCTAAAAAATTGAAAATGCAATGTTAGAAAATAACGTCCTGCAGATGAATTCTTTCATTATAAAACAGTTTTTGCACAATATGTGAGCAAAATCAACAATATTATTTGCACCATAAAGGATGATAATTATTTCTAATATTGACATAGACAAACCTTCTTCATAATTCCAGTCTTCCGTTTACTAAAAGTCGTGTATCGTCGTAATTTGTTGTCAATATATTCCATTTTAATTTTAACCCTGCCTCTGGTTTTCTTGCCAGGTTTTAACCCTATTTTATTAGATTCATCCATATCTTCGTGATCTGAAGAACTACTGTGTAGTTCATCCACGTCACGTTTTATTCCCCGATGTAATTGTTGTTGATGCATGTCTATTGTTTCAATATTTCCCTTAGCTTCTCCTTCAACAAGCACAGTGTTCGCTATGTCACTGCTGCTGCACTCTACTAGCTCATTCTGACCAGTTTCCATTTTCTTGCAAGGTTTTATATGAACATGAAATCAACAATACACGTGCCTTTTCACCTCGCTTTATTTGGAAAATTCACTGCCTTATAAGGACAAGCGGCCTGCTTCGTATTACCATATTTGGTGATCCCTTTATCTTAAAACGTTGCTCACATTTACTTCCGGTGAATTATCAAACTGTCTTCACAGTGCTGTCATCACTGCCTTCTCGCTTTCGCAGTAGCACCGACACTTGAACACTTAGGAGACTCTTTGAAACCGTAATATTCACAAACGTTTTTCTACTCTTATGTAATAGTTAATTTAGCGATATTTAATAGCGCGCATTTGCTATGCCAACGCAGAATTGCAACATCCTCCGTTCAAGGTCTAGCGACAACTGCACTTTTTTGGACTAATGATTCTTGCTAAGAGCAGGGCACGGCCTAAAAATTTTGAGGACCACAATTTGGACGTCGCGGCCCTTTTTGGTCAATTGCTCACGCTTATTCGGACAAAGTTGCCGAACTTGTAAGAAGACAGTTGCTTGACTCTCAAAAATATTAAAAGCTCTCCATTTTGGGTACAGGGAAATAAAATGCGGAAAACGAAACTCAATATATTTGAAGCTAGACAAAATTTACGTTAATCTCCGAGTTGTGATGGTCATGAGCAATTCCAAAGCTATCAAATCCTTGAGTTCAACTTCCCTTCCCTCAAACATGAAAATCTCTCTGTCATGATTTGTTTGTCACGATAATGAGAACAAATTACTTGTTACATTCGATTGTTTAATCCGAACAATCAACGCATCAACGAAAGTTGGAGTTCGGGCAAAGAAGGAAGATTGATACAACCAGTCATCAATTAAAAACTTGATGTTTTCATTATGATAATTTTGACAAAATTTTCAAGGTATGAACACTATTGTCAAGGGAGACCAAGAATTACTTTATCGTCTGTGTTCCGTGATTGACCCTGAAAGCTCGACTAATTTGTAACTGAAGTATGAGTACTAAAATTAGAGAGTCAAAGATGGCTCAAAAGTAACTTGTTTCCTGCCTTGCTTGACTTTTTGTGTAATTTCACATCATTCAGCGTTTATAGGTAATGTCGTTTGGTTTCGCTCTTCTCTCTCTAATTAATCGGACATTCACTCAAATTGTCTCGACGATAGTAGCTACATTAAATTTTTAACAACAAATGCGTGTTTAAACAATACATGCGTGTTGTACTATGCTAAAAATTCAACTTCGTCTTATTTTGAGTGACTTTTTCCGGAGCTAGAGATAGCGGAATCTTATCTCAGTTATCAATGACGCAATGCTAACTTTTTCTAATAAGATGTCACCGCATTGAGGTCGGGAGAAATTACTGCAGATAACATGGCTGGCTTTCTTTCTATACAGAAGCTACGTCTTTTCGTTGGTTCTACAGAACTTAACATTAATTAATCAATGATATTGAGATGAAGCAGAAAATATATGCGTTTAATGAATGTGCTCTAAAAAATTGTTTACAAACGGCAAGGGTGAAAAATGTACCAAATGCTCGCGACTCTTGTTTCAATTATGCTCAATAATTTGGAAGCTAAAAATTCCACTGATCTGTTGTAATAGATAACAGGGCATTTACTCGGCTTACAATAGTTTTAGCCCACTATATTGATCACAGGCTATATAATCAAACAGTGAAAACTGAATTGGATTCACCTTCAAATTCAATAGTCCTCTCTAATTAACCATCTTCAAAACGGAACGCTTGACTGCGACAACAAAGCTGCTGAAGTATAGTTTGGTATATCCAGGAAATAGAGCTGAATAAACAACCTCGCCCGCATTATGTCACATCATAATTTTGACCATAGCTTTGTTCTCTATCCTAAGCTTGAGTTATATCATATGTGGGTGTTCAAAGGAACTACTGAACGAGCCCTCTAGAAAATTTTCAGTATGGCGTATGGGCAATTGCAAAAAAGATGAACAGAAACAAGTTTCTTGCCACCCATGCTTACTGCTACTCAACTTATGCACACTTCAGATTGTACATATTTCCTGTCAAAACGTTCTGGTGAATTTGGCAAGTTTGGACAAGCATACAGATTGAAATAATCGCTCCGACACTGGCACTAACTTAGTTCTCCCACATGAAAAAACATTGCAGCCACCTATATGGACTACCCACGTTAATATCAATAAAGGACCGAACGCTGGCTTCGTGTATACATAATTTGACATGAGAGTTTTTTGTGCATTCCCCCAGGAAAATAACGGCACAAAGTATAGTTTGTTTTTAGGTTCCAGAAAATCGGAAAGGTAATGATAAAAGAATATTTTTTCTTAACAAATGTTTCGACCGCTTGAGAAGCTGACAACGTCAACATTCAAGACACATCATTGACTTTTTCAGTAATATACAGAATAGTGTGTTATGATTTTCCATACAAGAGGCTCAGGTATTTACCTGACTATATATATGATCTGTTTTACCTTTTTTGATGGAATTCTCCTTCAATCTTTAGCTCGTCTAATGAGCTCCATGATTTATGCTATTTCAACTCCATGATTGCTAGACTAAGGTGTGCCCATTCACCTTGCAACTTCATCTAAATTAATGTAAAGAAACGTTAGAAAGTAGTGGTAAAAAGTCATATTGTTTTTCATGCAAAAAGCATGAATAGAAAGTAGAAAGAAACTGTGACATATTTTATCCTCTTTTCAACAAAAATCATGTCAATGGGATTGTTGCGCCAGTGTCAAAAGGTGTGGTTGTTCGATATTTCAGATTTACTTAGATTGTGTTTTGACGAAAGCTGTAAGTATGCTTCGTCTTAATATGGACATCAGATATTTGACTTCGTTCCTGGCTGGAGAGCGGCACTAAATGTTTACAAACATACTTCTTCACAATTATTAAATAGGCAGATTATTTAATAGTCTCCGTGATTTACTCGAGAAAGTCTAATGGTGCACATTTCCGCAAGCATCTTCGATGTTGCAGTTTCTCAAGGAGGAAAAGATTAACCCGCTTTTTATATGCAACTTTATGTCCAGGGATTAGCAAATTAAACATAAAAACTCTTTGTTGCAACCTCTTCAGGATAAAGGACGACCATAATTCTCACTGTAGCTAGACTGTTAGGTGCATGGCTTAGCTCTTCCCGCTTGATACTGAGAAAAAAGATCAGGGGTCGCTTTTCAAACTAGGTATGGATTGTTTCTTTGTTTCCTCCGAAAGTATATAATTGTATTTGCATTTTGCAATTTAGAACTACAATGTTTACAAACTGAGTGCAACATAATTGTAAAGAGAAGGTTGAAGGAAACAAAAAAGTTGTGTACACACAGAAGTGATTGCGTCTTGAAAATGGCATGACATTTGAAAGCATTTAGCTAACAGTTCCTTCCCCTTTTCCCGTTTCTGTCAAATTAAATTTCTTGGTCTAATAAATTGAAGGGGCCTGAAGTCAGTTACCTTATTAGTCATAGATTTAATTTATTCAGTCCATGGACTGCTCTCTATTTCTTCAACACGGGTTGGGATATACACAGTAGCAAAGCCAGCCGGAAAATGTGGTCCTGCTATGCAAATTTTACTCTTTAATTATTCATTACTTGAAATATTGATTGTTTTCACTGTCTATAAACAAGAAAGTATTTGCATAGCATGACAACATTGTCGGGCTGGCTTCACCACTGCTGTACACCTATCTTCCATAGTTTGTAATTCAACAGATCAATGACGCGTTTTGAAAGCATTTGAAAAGGAGAGCAGGAAGTTTGAATCATGAACCTGGATAATCCATGACAGGCAGCGTGCGATTATTCACAGACGTGATTATGTAATTACGTCTGCGTACAGGCGGAGTTCCCGTATGTAAGGACGTGTTGACATTTTATTCGACAAATTATTCATTATTTCCACGTATTTTATACTTTCTTTATATTTCGTGTTGTATTAAATATGCTGTGGAGCTGATACAGGATATATCCGTGGTACTGAGATATATATAACGCTGGCGGTCAAGGATTTTGTCGTAAACATGCGAGGCTGGCTGCTATCAATAGGCAGTGTTGCTCTGACTAGTTTGGTAATAGGAAATGCTTACTATCAAAAGGAGCAGTTTTATCCTTCAGTCGTGTATATAACCAAGTCTAATCCGAGTTTAGCGGTAGGTAATGGGCGCTGTGTGAGATTTAGGCTGAACGCAAAAGGGGAAAACAGGCCGTCCCTAATTTATTAAACGTGCCCCATACTACCCCCCCCCTTGCCACTGTACTGCCCGAGGATGTAGTGGTACCCACAAACTACTGTACCATTCTACCATAACTCCCAATTGCTCATGATACTCTATGCATAACTTGTGATTGTGTAATGTCCAGAAAAAAATACCCCCACCTTGTTACTGTTACACTCTGTCTAATTGACTCATCAGGGTAACATTATTGCTTCACAGTCAGTTAGCTGCGTTATCTGCGAAGGTTTCTTTTTAACCCACTGAGTGGCACTGTTCATCAGTGCTTTCTACTTTGCCATTTTATCCGGTTTGTTGTCTCTACTGCCAGATGATTTCAGTCATCTGGGTGAGACTTGCCATTTATTAAGGTTAACATCATTTATGCAGGTTCTTTATCTCCAAGCTTTTGTCTTAGTGGTTCTTCTTGGTCAATTGTCTCGAAAAATATTTTTTGGTCAATTACGTCCAGCGGAGACTGAGGTAAAAACAGTCGTTTCAAGGAAGAGAAGTTGAAATATTTGTCTAAAATGGCTTTTTTATGTCTAGCATCTCATCGAGAGATCATGGTACGCTGTGACGGAAACATGTCTTGCATTCACTGTGTTTCGAGATAACTTTAGTCCTCTGTTTGTCGCTCAGTTCACTATGCTGCTGTTTCTCAAATGTTTCCACTGGCTCTCCGAAGACAGAGTGGAATATGTACGTCTCAGTTTGCCAGGAAATGCACGTCTCTAGTGTGAAAAGTTTTAAATACTTTACTGTTTTTTTAGATGGAAAGAAGTCCTATTATTTCATTTGTATTTCATATTCGAGTCATTAGTAAGTGACTTAGTTTCTCCAACTCAAAACTGCTGAATCAAATTATTATTTATATCATGTTCATGTCATGAAAAAAAGGTAACTGATGTCATTTTATAGGCTTACTAACATTGCTTGGTACACTGGACTCTCTTCTTGTACACAAGGCATATCATAGTGTGCTAAGCAGTGGCGCTTCTACACAACTTGTGTTTGGTTTTGAGGTGAACTCCTTCAAACTAATTTTCTGTGTAGGCGCTCTGGCTATTTCAAGTTAAATCCTGAATAAAAGACTTACTTACTTATGTGGCTCTATTGTTTCAGTATGCAATATTGCTCACTATTGTCGTGGCTGTTTTCATGAAGTATGTCCTTCATACAATTGATTTACAAAGTGTTAATCCATGGGAGAATAAAGCTGTTTATATTTTGTACAGTGAACTAATTATGGGTAAGATTGAATGCTCACTCCTAGCTTTGCTTTACAATGTCTTAATGAATCTATCTCATTTTAGGTTTTATAAAGTCAGTATTATACATCATGTTTATGATCATAATGATTCGTGTTCACACGTTTCCATTATTCGCAATACGACCAATGTATCTAACATTGAGGTGGGAAGTTTTGAGAGTTTGTGAAAATAGTCATGTTTTCCATGTTTTTGTAAAAGTGTTGTCATTCTTCAGGTCGTTTAAGAAATCTGTTAGTGATGTAATTATGTCAAGAAGAGCTATTCTTAATATGAATACTTTGTGAGTTTGCTTTAAGTTACCCAAGCATAAAAGCTGAGAATGTTTCTTGAATAATTTTGTGATATTTCTTCACAACAGTTACCCAGATGCAACAGCAGAAGAACTAGCAAACGGCGACAATGTGTGTATTATATGTCGTGAAGAAATGACAATGAATGCTAAGAAACTTCCTTGCAACCATATATTTCACATCAGTTGTTTACGCTCCTGGTTTCAAAGACAACAAACATGTCCAACTTGTAGAATGGATATCTTGCAATCTCGGCCAGCTCAAACTGCTCCTGCACCACCTCATGGTATTAATCATGAGTTATCAATACTCTTGAGCCATTTGTATAATATGTTATGAAATTCAGTATTGATTTATGCAGAGAAATCAGTGAATGACATTTCATATTTTCAAATGCTAGGTGCACCACCCCATCCTGCTCAGATGCCCCCACCTTTTCCTATGTTTCCTATTGGGTTTCCCCCAGGTGTTCAACCTCCACCTGCCCAGCCAGGTCATGGCCCCACTCCACCATCTGCCACCCAAGAAGATGCCCCCAGCACATCAACTTCTCAACCATCTATACCAAACTTGGTAAGTGAAATCTTCCTTAGCTATTCTTATTTACATTGTAAGCACCAGATGATTCCACTTGTTAAGTAGAGAATCTTAATCTCATATATATTCTTGCATTTATTTTTCAAGATGCCTGGAGCATTACCCCCATTTATCCCTCCATTTCCCATGTTTCCACCTCCGATGTTTGGTGAGTACAATTAAAGCCAGTATTATTATCTACTTTGTTTTTTTGCTCAATCTAACTAGCACCAATTGACTATGTTAGTGACAGTAAAAGTGTTAAATATAAATATTTTAAAATTTTCAAGGTATGCCGCCGTTTCCTCCAGCACCTGGAAATCCCTCATCCCTTACTTTGGAGGAATTGCAAGCGATGGAGGGACAAGAGCGTGAAAATGTGGAAGCACGGATTGCAGTTTTGAGAAACATTCATGCACTTCTCGACACCGCGCTTGCGCAGTTGAACCAGTATGCCTCAGCTGCCAGACAAACGTAAGTTTGGACCGAAAAACTCGCATATATAAAGTGGCACTTTCCTCAGTATGTTGCAATTTGACTTTTGTTAAATTTAAACTACTAGGCCTACCTCAGCACCCCCAACTGCAGCAGGCACTGCTGCTGAATCGACTACGAATGGCATCCCCAGAGAATCTGTCGGTGCGACTGCTGATATTCCTGGACCGAGTTGGGCAGTAGTTGACGACAATGTAACGACGGCAAGACAAACTTCACCCGAGGCGAGCGCGTCGGGGCAAGATAGGACGGAAGACTTAGACACGACCAACTCGTCTGATTTACGTCAACGAAGAATAGAACGGTTTGCATCCCAAACTAATAATATGGAGAATGAGGAGTTATGAATAGACATTGAGATGATATTATTTGTAAGAAAATAGAGTGAAATTAATTTGTTACTTATTTAAGTTCTCAGTGAACTCACAAGAAATTTTCATTGACTTTGCCAAGGAGAATGCAAATCTTAAAAGATTTTTTACATACTACAATACAATATTTTCTTCTTTGGAGACTCTTACAGTAGCTAATAATAAAACTCTATTGAGAGTTGTATACAGTGGAACGTCAACTGAAAAGTGATATTGTGATTGAAATAGATAGATGACTAGTTTTTTTCCGCACTATTTGGAAAACTCGTTTAAAATTATCATAACAATGATTGAACACCATCTCGCGTTGAGAAGCGACCCAAACTATTGATTATGTGTCGCAATAAGCAAATGAAGAATTAGTACTAACGACTCTAATGTCAACAAAGCTTACTGCCAGACAGTTACAAAACAAATTCTACAACAGAATTCTGGGAAAAGTAGCTTAGTTTGCACTGCTCAGTTTTTTAATATGATCTAGCCGTGTGAAGAAACTCAACTGCTGAGAGTATGGGTTGCAGTTCTAGTACGGTCCAGGTTAAACCCCCTCCTAATGGTCGTTTGCTTGAAAGAAAAATTCATGGAAAGGACCATGGCTGTGAAAATGACAAGGAATTGACAAGAACTGCAGCAGACGACAGTAATATCAAATTTATACCAGGCAAATTTTTAACTAACGTAATGTCATTCTAAACTTTGTGTAATGTGGCGTTAATTTGCCGTGGAATATATTCATGATATATTACGAAAATTCGTTCACAAGTTACACAAATTTTGAACGCCTGCGAAAAAATAATTGTAAACCAAGAAAAATTTCTAATATTATATGAACTATAAAAGCAAAACACAAACTCAAATGCGTTTTATACCGGTACATGAGAAGTCGTCTCCTCCTGGTTGTTTCTCTTCGCATTCAGCATTTATTTCCTCTTGTTTTCGGAAGTGAACCCCTTCATTTATGAAGGAAAATGTTTATCTAAGCTTTACTTATACTTTTCACAGCAAAAGACCTTGTTTTGTCGACGAAAGTGCTGAAAATTCTTTAAAGAACCGACCAAATATTTTTGATTTGGTGAAAATTGAAACAACAATGGCGGAAGAAGGGGCAAAACTTTTCGCGCGCCTGAATACAGTTTGTTAATTGGTCAAATTACTCACGTGATGCAATGATTGACAGCTGCCAATGTTGAATAGTTTTCCTTTATCATGATTAAAAATTCTCAGGCAATAAACCGAAATCAATTTATTTTGATGTGAAATTCCATCAAATGAAGAAAGACTCAAAACGAAGAAATTTTCCAAGAAAATTAAAGGTAAAATAATTGAAATTCCAAACTCTCTAAAATATTGTTTGGTTGCCTATCGATGGCGCGCAGTTTTAGTTTTCGTTCGATTGCACGGAGCTTTATGGCCTAATTGACTACATAAAAACTAATGTTCCAAACAAAATCACACCGATCAGCAAATGTGAATATCATTATTATATCTAGTATTAATATCGATTGTTAAAATTCCTATTTCTGTATAGCTCAGCTTTGCATATTTAACATATATTATATTTATTTAAAAGAATTTTGTCTATAATTAACTCTTCAATGAAATAGTGCTTCCTTTATGCTCTCATAAGTTCTTTGAAGAAAGCATGAAATATCTTGAGCAGGTCATGAACAGTTTGTTCATCAATATTTTTACCATCATCGCACAATTTGTGCCAACAGTCAGGGAATGGAACTGGAATTACATGAAGTATGGGCACACCTGGAAACACCAAACAAATTACCACCAATGTTCATTTTGTGAAGAATGCAAAAATAGAAAATCTTGAATTCAAAACAACAAACCTTTTTTCAAGAACGGTATATGATCATCTTCAATTCCCAGAGATTGTGAAAGTAATCCTGGAATAAAGTACTGCTTGTCTTTCAAGATAGATCCTTGTTTTTTTAGTCTTTTCTCTGCAAAATAAGCAACAAGATTGTCATTTTTCAAAGTCTATTTTCCAATGGGAATAATCAACACTCACCTTGGTTAACTAAACGTTCAAAATAGGCATGAGTGTCAGGAAAGCCGCTGTAAAACCGTGGATTGTTTTCACCGATCAGATCAAGCAGAATAAGAAATTCCTAGAAAACAATCAAGAAACATCATCGAGCCAAGCTTGGACATTTTCTCAAGTGCTCAACTTCTGAGTCAAAATTTGATCTTACAATTCTAGAGAGGTAAGTGTTTTGATTTTCATCAGGTTGTGACCACATGTGTGCCAAATGTCTAGAGCCATAGATAGAATCATCTTCAGTCCATTGTAAGAAAGCTTCTTCCCCATCAAAGAAAACAACTTGCAGACTGTACTCATTATTCTAGAGAGAAAAGTAATTCTTGAAACCCTGTATGCCATGTACTTAGTTACTATGCTGTCATTTTCCCAACCTTCTTCAACTCTTCAAGATCAAGATTCTTGGCAATGGACATGATCATAGCACAGGGAACAGCAGAGTCAACAGCAGCCAAGAACTCCTTGTCATTCTCACTCTGAATCATTTTGCTGTCATAATGAGCAGCTAACAGCACAAACTTTTTCGCATCGGGATTGGCTGTTGCGATTACATTTGTGAAGTGTTTGGGACCAATCACAGTCTTCTGATCAAACTCATCTAAATCCACTCGCCATCCCAAATCTTTGAAGAACTTAATTAAATACTAAAAAAAATTTGAGAAGATGAAGTACACAGAGAAAAGATCATGCACTTTGTGCTGCTGCAGAATACAAAAGCAATCCTTCACTGAAGCTTGGCAATACCTGTTTCACAAAATGATGACCATCTGTGTCTGGAACACGGCTTCGTAAAATGGGGGAAACTAAACTTTTAAAATCATCATAATTGATTGAATCTGCAAGTCTCTTTAATCTTGTTGATGATAGTGTACGAGGCTTTATAACTGAAACCTGAACAAGAAAAATAACCACACTAAGTGACTTCTAACTGGACACGTCTCAAAAATTTACCGTGATTGTGACATTTGTAGTTTGTACAATCCAGATTTAAATATTATTTAACTGTACTTGTGGAACCATAGATCAAAATAAGTATTGACTTTAATTTGACAACGATAAACTGAGTGAACCTTACTTGAACAGTCCCTGATAGATGGTTCATAAACACCAGAAACAAAACAACCATTTTGATAGAATAAAACATCGTTCAAATTTTGTTAAAATACAGAAAGGAACTTGAACTGGATTTAGATTGATAACTTTGCTTAGTAAGCAACCACTGCCTGTTCTTCAAGGATCAGTTACGCTTACCCCAGCAGCTGGAAATATTCAATTTCAGCTGCACATGTTTATTTTCAAATTCATTTTTCACTGCCATGTTTTGATATTATCCTACGCATTTACCGTATATGGTGCTAGCCCGCGTACAGGCAGAGCCTGCGAGAGAAAGGTGGGTGAAGAAATACCTGGGAATAACTCGAGATTTTCATTAGAATCAATCACTACTCATTCATTTGATTGGAATCAACCAATAAGAACCCATGCATCCACCTGACGCTATTGACAAGACAACTCATCCATTGAAAAAATAATTATTAAATATACCTACCCATCACAACATTAATTAAAGCTAATTTTTTTCGATAAAAAATTTTCAAAACATTCATTTTTCTTGAATGTTAAAATAAAAAGCATATAGTTATAAAAGAGAGTTGGGAAACCGTGGCTAAAACACAGTGACATATAGCAAGTATACTAAATGGGGTTACCACTTCTTTTCAAAGCTTTGTAAGCCGCAGAGAGTTTAGCATTGTGTTTATTTCTTCCAATTCCTTCATATTTCTTGCCTTCGAAGGTGAGAGTACATGAAACTCTGCCATCTGTTTGAATGTCAGCGGAACTACAGAAATATCGAACAAGTGAGTCTTTTGGGTCTAAGAATGAACATTAATAACTGTGAAAACAAACTCACCTGAACTGAGCGTTCGGATCCAATTCTTTCACTTCCCTGACGGGATTTTTAGGAACATTCTTTGAGTATTCATCTAATAAAAATATGAGAAAATTTTAAACTAGAACTCTCAAGGAATATGCGCATTCCTGGTCTTACAAAAGATAAAACGAACGGATCCTTAATGGAACTACGCATGCGCCAAAGCAGTAGAGAATACCACAAGCTTACCTATAAACTTCCGAAGCATCGGATAACAAATTCTCCAGACTTCGTGAATATTTAAGCCACTGTCCAAGAATATCGCACCAGCAACGGACTCGAATACATCACCAAGGGGTTTCGGCGCCTCGATGCACGCCATATCACTGGAGTCACTTTCCACAGCTATGACGTAGGGATCCGGATTAACCTGAAGTGTGTGGATAAATTATAAGTTGATGACATTAATGGTTGGAACAGGATATTCGATAACTGCGTCATAGAAACATAGAAGTGAGGCTAAAGCAATACCACATTTGTGAAGAAGGTAGCAATGATATCTTTACCAAAATTGTTGCTTCTCTATATCACACAAATTACGGGATGTTATCATCCCCCGTGGCCTACGTGCAACGATTTATTCACGGCAGCACTATCACTACCTTGTTATCAAAATTTTTTTGGTACTCGTGGACTCCTTTGACGAAATTTCCAATGGTGCTGAACAAGCTCGGTGAGTACTCTTTCAAATATTTATGAAAATCGTTCTCAACGGCGATGACAGCGAAGATATTGTTGTTAACTAGTGCAGAACGCAAATCAGTCAGTTCTCCAGGCTTCAAATCTGATTCACAGTTATTGTAGACGTGTTGTGTGACCAAAAAGTCCAAGATAGCATCCCCAAGGAACTCAAGACGTTGGTATGAGCCAGTGATGTGGTTGTCATTGAACGTTGGGTGGGTAAATGCCTCAAGCAACAAAACCTAAGAGATAAACATTATCACTCCTTCAATTCACGATTGCAAAAGATGACTACTTCAAGATGTTAGTAGCCAAATGTTTTATGCCCTTCGATGAGCATGTCTGTAACACTACAAACAATGGGTCGTGCAAAAACAGTCTGTTAATGCTAGAACAATCAAAAGGAGATACAACCTTGTTTTTAAACTGATATCCAATTTTTTTCTCAAACAACGACATTTCTCGAGTTTGTTCGGCGAGGATCTGCTCATAGCGTTGCCTATCTTCATCTACAGGGATCTCTAGGGTGGGCAGAGGATAATTTGCGTAGTTGGAAACACATTGAGGGGTAGGAGATTTCCTACGTCTGCCATTGGTTGGCTGCTCTTCTTCAATGACCTTGGCGAAAAACACGTCCACACCCAACCATGTCATGAACCGCATCGCACCCATGTATCCACACTCGATCAAATGTGCTCCAATTAGCGCCTCCATACTGTCTGCAATACTCTTGTCTGGGATCAGCTGCGACATGACGTCACTATTGACAATGATGTCACCATCAATTACGTCATCATCGTCAACGTCAGAGTCATAGTCAGATGAGAGGTTGCCGTTTGGCAGTTTACTGCGAGTGAAGCCAGGTGGGACCCAGGTGTCTTTAGACAAGACGGAGTGTTTGATGTATTTCGGAAGACCTTGTTTCATAGCAAGTTTGAAAAGATTCTTGTTCGAGATTTGTCGTGTACGATATTTTGTCAGTTTTCCCTCATCCTTGTGATCTTTGTGCCAGTAAACATGAATGCTCACAGCCATTTTGAGGAAGGAATCCCCCAGCATCTCTAATCTCTCAAGGTTAAAATCGTCGCCTGAGCTAGCGCACGTGACTGCCTCCAATAACTTGAGTAGAGGAACTGACTTGGAGGGATCATAGGGGTAAAAATATCGAGAGAGTGTTGCTGACGCTTCGTCCTCATCGCTCAGAAGACTTTCGGAACTAAACTTCGATCTTTTGCTCGGAGATTTCGGTATTTCCGCAAGGGATTCAAGGATGAGAAGCTTGTAGCTAGAAATACTGCCTCGTAGTTCTGTAATGGAAACGAGGCTATCTACACGGTAGATTATAGCTGGGAGAAAGAGTGCGCGCAAAGTTAATGACAGCGGACTGGTCCTGAACTCTAATGTTTCTGGAATTAGATACAATTGTTTAACTTTTGATTTCCACCGACAAGTAAGAACCTCCTGGCGGAGTTTCGAATCTCGGTAGTTCTTCCCCGATCGGCAATCAATCTTACGGCTGTGACGGACAACTTCTACCAACGGTTGAGATGGATCGCTGATTTTACTTAAGTAACGGCTTTCATGATATTCCTGGAATGTTTTAGCAACACCTAGATCTGGGAACGCACTTGTAGGAGTGTACTCAGTTATGGAAGTGACAATACAGTGTGGAGGATTCCTTAAATAACTTTGAATAACAACAGAGTCCAGTAAATCAGTACGAGATGAAAATCTCCCGTCACTTGTTGATTCTGTCTCCATTAGTAACATCATTTGGGTAAAATTGATACCAGTACGAATTGAATACCTCCTTTTGTCTTCACAGTTCAATAGCACAATACGACAGCCATTCAAAGTGGGTGAACACGCTTGGAAACTCAAAGTTTCATTAAAGATAAAACGATGAAACCAGTTGATAAGATCGCGTTGTTCTACTGTTAACGCATGTACAGTCTGGCAGAGTTCAAGAGAAACTGTGAGCTTGCCAATGTCGTTGTATAACGAGAAAGAAGGAATCTAGAAACAAGTAAAACTTGTATGGAAACGTTTCTCTAATATACTTTACATAACAAGAGATTACAAAGAAAAAGCAAAGTTTGCAAAAAATAACCCGAGCTGGCTATCTGAAAATGACTGTTTTAGCAAATATATTGATTGATTGAAAGGCCGGGAGAAAATTGGGACGGTTCAGAAAGCAACTATAAAATTAAAAAATTTTTATAAAGAGATACCCTGACGAATATGATTGTATTTCAAATTTTTTAAAACATGTTCTTGTGACCTGAAAACGAATTTTTTCTGCAAATATATCGATTATTGTCGCCTGGACGAAAGTTAGGACGCTTTAAGACAAGATTGGTAGTTGTGAAAAATTTCATGAAAACGCAAGGTGAAAAAAGCAAATATCTGTGACTTCTTAGAAGTTTTGCCTTACCACAATATAGCAAAGTTTCAACTTAGCACTATATCAAACTTGCCACCCGAAAACTCCTATCAAGAGTTGTTACAGGAAAAGTAACCCAATGTTCTGTGATATTGTTTAGACAGTTAACGCCTATAAAGAAACTGTTTCTAAACTCACCGTTGGTAATTTCTCTTTGGTTACAATCCCAAGTGAGACATTCTTTCTGTCCCAAAGTCTTTTCTTAACTGGGTGTAAGACGTCATCGAATTCCATCTGGATTGCATATACATACAACATCTTACTAAAGTCCATCACTCCATACAGCTGTTCTGATGTCTAGAAAATGAAGACAGAGTTTATCTACGATGGAAAACGTTTTGGGAACAAAGCAAGACCTTCGCACCTTCACAAAATGCGGTCGTAGTCGTTTTCGTGTCCCAGTTTTGTGTTCTGAAGGAGCATCAACCTCATCTTCACCTTCACTTTCAGAACTGCTCTCATTGAGTAGCAGAAGGTCATTAAGAGCACCATGTTCATGTAACATGCGACACATTTTGTAAGCAACTGCCTGCTTTGCTTCTTTTAAACTCTGCATTGGTTCACCCTAGAGATCAAGAACGTGGTTATCATTTCAACTACTGTAAAAGCCGAATCGACTCTTCAACAGATTTTTTCAATTACCTCTATTATGCCAGGGATGCAACTGTTGCCAGGCATTTTCAACGTGAACTGATATTTGTCATTCAGAACATGACGTGTGAATGTAGGTTTGAGATGAGTGAATCTGTCGCAAGGAAGTTTAGAGCAATACCTACGAGGAATGTGAATATATGTGAGTGAAAACAGAAAAACAGTGTAAACAGCAGACTAAGTTCACATTACCTATAGAGAAGTCCAATGCTGGATCCCATATCAAGTCTTGCACCACATTCTGTGAAATAATTATTCAGCGGATACTCATTGACTGCATCATCACATTCTTCATCCGTAGGTACTGCTCGATCGCGTTGACACAACTTCGTCAGTTCTTCATCAACTTGCTGGTATTGCTACACAAAATATTTAAAACAAAACAATTAGAATAATTAGAACAAAACTACTAAAAATTGTACTAGTGACACTACTACTGGAGGATTGCTTCATTCTACCTCTTGTTCTTCTCTTCTCTTCGAAAGTTCACTTTGATTAACCAAAAGCACATACTCAGCATCCTTTGCTCTGCCACGACCACGAGATTGAACAAACGCACGATAATTTTGAGGGAAATCAAACATAACAACGAGGTTACACTTGGGGATATCTACCCCCTCTTCGACCACACTTGTACCCACTAGTACATTATATGGCTCAGTGTTCCCAATCTTTCTCCCAGTTCGAAATACTCGCAGTTTCTCATTCTGTTTATTGAACTTCATTTCAGTGTCTGAAATTCCCCAGAGCTCCAAGCCATGTCCAGTAACAAAGTCGGACTTAAGATGACAGTATTGTGAAAGTCTCTCAGATGCCAATGCATTGATGAGTTTGCTTACCACACAAGCAGCATAACGCCTTTCGACAAACACAATAGCACAAATGCCGTCCCCTAAACAAGATGAACAAATGATCTTAGAATACTTCACAGGTAATTCAATTTATCTTCAACACTTAGCTTTTAACATACGTTTAACATTCTTGAACAGCCTCAGCAGCTCCTTCACTTTTGGTTTCAAATATTCTTGTTGTATTTTGTCTTTGTTCCCTACATTAGCAATTCGAAATTCGTCGTATTTCCAGCAAATTTCCCGCAGACTTGTCAACGTTGTTTCAAGAAGCAGGCAAGCCAATTTAGTGTTGGGTGAAAGACTAGAGGACACTCTTTTGCAACGCTTTTCTGAAATAAAGAGAGAGACAGTTTCATATCATAACTCAATAAGCCACACAACAATTTGAACATGTTGAATTCCAAAAACACCAAAGCTTGACTATTTTCTGCAGGATAGGCAGATAATGGGACCACAATAGTCAATACTTGCCCAGATCTTCAATTAACATCTTTGAAACTTCATAAGCTGCCCAGATACCAATATCAGCTAATGCTGACATGCACTCACGAACTGCACCCTTCACGACCGTCAATTCCTTCATAACAGTTTCTTCAGATCCACTTATGTCTCCTTCTAAGAATGCTTTCAGAGGATCCAACACTGAATGAAATTCACTTTCCAAGTATTCTGCCACTGGATTCATATGGTTTAATGATGAATATGAGACCATGATCTCCTTTGGTTTTGCTCCAAATTTCTCAACTACATTCGGGTCACTGGCTGTCTTACAAACACTTCTTAACGTTCGTTCCAGTCTTTTAATCTCATCATGAATCTGGGCACGTTTCACTTTCTTGCCAACAACTGAGGCTGTTAGTCCAAGAATCCGCGGGTGATCTTTCTTCGGAAAGTCAACAAAACGATCCATGATCTTTTTAAAAGGATGGTTCTTATCTGCATGATGGCACTCGTCAAATACAAGCAAGTTTGCTCGAGACAACGTCAATTTGGCATGCTGCAGAAGGTCAAGGTAGATCTGATGTGTCATCACCAAAACTTGATTCTCTTCAAATTCTTTCAACCAATCATCTTTAGTCCAGAAGTCCACTCCCATTTCACCGCAGTATGACTTCACTTTGAGTGGAGAGTGATCGGCAATGGCATTTGCTTGTTGAAACACCAAAGGAACTACAAGAAAAATAAACTAACTTTCAGACAGCAGAGTGCGTAAACTTTAGCACTGAATAAGAATGAAGTATAAGGGTAGTACTTTAGATGCATAAGGCTACAATAGACATCACAGTAAAACTGGTCAAATTGGGCATGACACTAGCAGAAGGCACAAATATGCTAAAACACTAGACTGCTCAACAAAAACTTACCACTGTTTACCAAAAAGAATGTTCGTTTGGCTCCATCTGAGAAACTTTGGAAGGTGTCATCGACTCGAGCAAGATGTTCAATTAATTTTATACTGATGAATGTCTTTCCTGTCCCAGTTCCTAAACACACAATTATATTCTTCTCTTTGGCTGCCTCTAGCAGTTCAAGCTGGTACTCTCGAATAAATAGACGTTTCACATTGGCTTCTGCCATAGTGCTTCTTGCTTTCCAAGTTTGATGAGATCAGTTACACCATCAGGAAATCCTACCTATCAATAAGTAAGCCACAGTGATCAGACAGACTACATTTGTAACTAATGGCAATGCACAACAGCACACCCTAGCTATTCATTTCACTCTGTCTGACTACAGATAACTCTACTAGTCAGAGCACTTTTACTTTCACAACCAATTCACCACATACGACTAAATACTGAAACAAAAGTACAAAGACAATCAAGAGAATTCAATATAGTTAACAATACATACCTACAACTTATTATCCATGCACAGCAGCTTATTTCAAAAACGTTTAAACTAAAAGAAATAAAATGTAGAAAATGAAAGCAAACCAGGAAAAATGTAACATTGCGACAAAAATATTCACAAATGTTACGCAAGAAATTGCTTTCAAATGATAATTTACCTTGATTTTCCTGAAACAATTCATAGTCTCTTGTTTGATACGAATAGTCCACTATAAGAGACTATACTTTCCTACAAAAAACTCGTCGAGACACACAACAACATGAAACAAGAAGTATTTCAACAATTACTTCCAAGAACAGGAATTAGGGGAAAACCAAGTTTCTATTCTTAGTAACATGACATAGTTGCAACATCTAGGCTGTATGCACACGGTAACGTCTTCGAGTGTTTTCATTTGTGTTTTCACGCGAAAACGAATGCAAACACTAACATTTTAGGACAGAGGCTGCAGCTAATTTAATACATTGAAAATATTTTCCCTCGGATAGTGTTAACTGTAAGCGTTAGAGCGATAAACGAGACACAAACGTTTTTCGAAACGCTTCAAAACGGCGCCCGTGTGCACGTAACCATAATCCCATTCTAATGGTTAATTATATAATGCTACGATTGTTGGACAAAATAAAAGCTTCCGAATGCCTACGCTCATATTTCTACATCATCACAATGTATTTCAATGAAAAAGGCAGCAAAAATACGGGTAACTGAATAGTCATCTTGTCAAGATTTTACATTGGAAATCATTATCAATGTGCTTCCACTTGCAAAAAAGCGTTTCAATTTAACTGAAAGTTTTCATTTTTAAATTTCCTTCATTTTCAAAAATTTCCCAATTCACATCGGTCTAACTTTAATTTGTTTTATATTGTACACATCCACTGTTTCAAGTTTACACTACATAGTTAATAAAGATACGATACCATGTTCACAGATCTTTCAATGTCGACAAGGCATTCTTCAACAATGTGATTTGAGCCTATATAATGAAATGAATGCCTTTATCACTCTAATCTTTCTCTATATACAATATGAATGAAAGATATAGACCAACAGTACCTTTGCATGCTTAATTTCAAGTTCAGTCAATTCAACCTGAAATAAAACAATACTAAGTAGTTTCTAGAAAAATGACAAACGAAATGAAAGCACACAATCCTTTGTTCTCCATAATCTTATCATTTGGTTTCAGAAATAGAATAACTTACAAGGTTCTTTCGATATTGTTGCACTCGTCGTACTTTGAAATCCTCAATTTCTGGAATAAAAAAGATCTTTATTACCTTTGGGCAAGAATAAAATTCTCAGATTTTCTTCAAAACTTTCAAACAGGTCTGACCTTTTTTGGCCTCATCAGAAATGGCTTCAAATTTCTCGCTTGCTTTTTGCTGTGCTGACTCAGCCTGAATTGAAAAGATCAGCCGATCACCATAATTACTAAACATCAACCAACTAAACCAACTACTACAAATGATCAAAACTCACGCTGGAAATATCTTTATTCTTGGCTCGAGCTTTATCCAAAGCTTTATTGGCATTATCAAACTCGGATAAACACTTTGCTCTTCTGTACAGTAACGCCTTTGCAGCATCTGTATCTCTCATGTAATAACGAAGCAAGTCTGAAAGTTTCAGGTCTTCATCTGAGGCGACACGGCCTTCCAGTTTCTAAGAAGATACCAGAATACGTGAAGAAATATAGTTTTCACTTCAACTCAATGATCTGGCCACTAATTTCTAAAAATTGAAAGAAATAACCATCATATTCCACTTTTATTTTTTTTCATTTCATACTTACTCGAACTTTCTCAAAAACGTCACCAACTTTATTTAAGAACCTGAGAAAAAAGTCAAAATATTAAACAAAGTTCTTAGGCTCTTATACAAGGCTTAGATGACATCTGCTTGATTATTTTCTAAAGAAACTTTACTTTTCAAAATCTGTTCCTTCACTTGTGGCTAAAGCTGTAATGCATGTTGAGATCTTGATATAGCAATCAGCAACCAACTTGTGAGATTTTGTCATCCTGTCCGAATGCTTCGTTGCATCTCGAAGCCTATATACAACAACAGAGAACACACAACATATTATTTCTAACAGTAATAACTCTTTTATAATTGCAAATAGTTATCCTTTTGATTCAGGAAGAGTCAAATATTCTAAGTGTACAACTGAACAAGGGAACAAAGAGAAAACATGATGTGATGTTTGGTAAAGCTGAACTAAAGGCATTTATTTTGCAATCGTACTTGTTGTGATATTCAACCAGAAATTTCTTCTCCCCTTCAAAAAACTCATCTGCATCCTAAAACAAAAAAGTTTAATGTCTACAAAACAAAACACAGAGAAAAGCAAGATAACTTTTGCTTTGTTACCTTCTGACTTGAAACAAGCACTTCATCAACTCCCTTGGCAAAACCTTTGATAAGACCTCCAAGTCTCTCTTTCTTGTTTTTACCTCGTACACTCAACTAAAATAGAGTAATATTGAAGAACCAAGCCTTGTACAGAAACTACAAATTTCAACTCTCAAACTTCCTCTGAAACACACAAAGCCAAACCTCTTGTTTATATTCCAAAAAAACTTTGAAGTTTTCATCTTTCCTTAGTTTTGGATGTGCTGCCAATCTGCACAGGAACACTTCATGCATTGCCACAGTCTTTTTGAATGTTGCCAAATATTCTCTAATAAACAAAATTAAGTATTAAATTCACCACCTTTTCTTTCACGTGCAAACAGCTTATCAGCATTGAAATACAAAGAAACACCCTACAATATGACTTACGCTTCCAGTTCTGCTTTCATCTTGGAAAATTCTTCCTTTGTCATGGTTCCTTCACCTGAAAGAGTCCCCGACAATCAGACAACAATCACTCACTTGACTTTCAATGTAAAAGATCTCCCAAATTGACAAAGCTTTCACAAAAAAGGTTAAATTACCATCTCCCAATCTTTGCAGTTTTTCTCTTGATGCATCAAAATCTGGTCGGGGAGGAGTAGGTGGAATCTATAAGCAACAAAGTTTTCTTAGGAAAGACTCCACTTTTCCATGGTACAACACAGCACATTGTAACTCTAGATCCACTTGTAACACGTTGAAATGGCTTAGGAAGTGACTACATTGAATGTTCTCATAGTATACAGTTTTGTAACCAGGCACTTTTGTTTGGAATTGAAACATGCAGTACAGAATAATGCATCCAACATGGAGAAGAAAAGAATTTCGTCAGTGTATGAGGCTGATAATTACACAAAATTATACAATGAAACTTACAATAATGCCAGCATATTGTTCATTCTCTTCGTATCTGTCATGAAGCCAGACAAACTCCTCATGACCTCTCACAACTGAGAAGTCACTGCTTTTAAATTCAGGCAGCGTCGTCTAAAAATTTACAATAGATCAAATTGTCACATGGCAAAAACAGGCCTGATATATATTTTGCGGGGGAATAATTTGCACATTACTATTGCATTTATGTAAGAGTTACTGATGTAAAAGGTTTGTGTCAAAAAACTCCTGCAAAGTAAAAAAATGATACCTTGGTATGAACAGTAAATTTAACTTTTTCTTTCTCACTGAGTGCATCAGATATATCGATGACCAGAGACGAGTCAGTTGACAAGTCAACAGATGAAGATCTTTCTTCTTTCTAAAACAAGTTAAACAACACAAAGTGAATGAAAATACCCCCAGCAGTAAAATTTTCAGAAACACTTTAATTAAACTGAAGTTGTGTACATTTTTCAAGGCGATATATTGGAAAATATTTCATTCTTACCCCAGCTTCTTCCAACATATCGCCTCCTGGTGTTGATTTCTATAATTAAGCAACAATAAAAGACAATAATGTGAGAAAAAAGACCAATATTTATCCAAAATATTATTAAATAAAATCGAGTATAAAATCATAAAAAGTGAAATTTCCCTTCAAATTTCTGGCAAAGTGGAAGTGCTCGGGTTTGTTCCCGCGTTCCGAAGAATTCCGAAGAAAGCAGCGTGGAAAGAAAGATGGCCGACAATTTAGTCTCAACAGATGGTAAGAAAACGACGAAATGTCGCTCAATTGAAACACTCGCACTGCTTTAAAACCTCGTACGTCTTCTTTGAATATTTTTCAGCTGAAATGCCTGAAGCACCGGTCGTTACAGAGGAAAAAACGCAAGAAAAAGTGCCTGAAACAGCGGCAGGGGACGACAGCGCACCGGTCAATGGAGATAAAAACAAAACCTTCATTACGGAGGTATATTTCCGTACTGAAGCTTTTTTGCATGAAATTTTACCGCAATATCACATATCTCTTGGACGATTTCCAGGTGCATGCGAAAGTGCATGTGCATTTCAATAAACGAAATGACAGCCCCCCCCCCTTGAGGAAAACCTGGATGTTGAAGTCCATCCCTCCATACTAAATCTATTGTTTACACCTACAGACAACCCCCATAGCAACAGCAAATCCGGTAGCACAACCAGGAGTAACAGCATCTATGGAGGTCTGTTTTTTTGAACAATTATCAAATAATTTTTTGATCAGTTTACCTAATGTCCTTTTTTTCAAATCTTAGGCGGTTGTGAAAAAAGAAAAAGAAGAGGTGTTAGTAAAACCAGTTCCGAAAGTTGATGTACAGTCTCTCCCAACCCGAGCTTATCTTGATCAAACAGTTGTACCCATTCTTCTTCAAGCTTTGTCAACTTTATCAAAAGAAAGGTGGTGTTCCATTTAATTTAATCAAAAAAACTCACTAAACTTGTTGCTATTTGAAAATTGAAACAACATTCTAAACACGTTTTAAAAATCAACAACACCCATCTAACAATTTTTCTTTTCTTTTTTCTTCTTTTCAGACCTCCTAACCCGATTGAATATCTAGCAAGTTATTTGTTGAAAAACAAAAACCAATTCGATTCATCCCTGGAGACAACTGCAGCCCCACCATCAGGGACATCTTAGTTTACAGACAATATGCATGTGTTACAAATGTTTTAAAATATGCCGCAAATGCACTCTTGTTTTCATATTTATAAAAAGATTTTTCTATAAATGAATCGTAATAAAAACTTTGTTACGGTGAAAAAATAGTTTGGTAGTTTTTAATTCTAAGCCAAGTCAATCAGGAAACAATTGACCTCCAATAAAAGTTCAAAGCAAGAGACAAACAGCTGACTCATACATATTTGCTACATCTCCTGCAAAACACAAAGGTTCTTGGGAATGACCATGTTTGAACCTCGTCAAGACAGTATTATCTTACATTTTGGCTGCAAAATCCTCCCCTGCAATACCAACTAGGGACAAGTCAGGTCGAATGGATTACCACCTTACTCGATGCATGTAAAGAAGACAACATTATCTAGTCTTATTTTGTACACTCAATTATGAAACTTCACTAAGTGCCACAAAAGCAAAACTAGAAATAGTTTATAATTAGACAAAGCTTGCTATGTCCTGGTCCAAACAATCTTCAATAAGTAATAGTTTTCCACAGTAAGAAAAATAAAACAATTCGCCTAAATAAATACCAAAAAACTGCAACATGCAGGCCATGGCATGTACAAAATATATTTCTAATTCTATGGAACTTTTCTATCAAATAAAACCAAGATGAAACGAGGAAACTTAAAAACAAAAGTTGACAGCCAAAGTGCTCATATGAAATAAACATTTCCTATCAAATAGAACTCACCTGTTTGTCTTTTTTCCTGATACTAACTTTGTAATAATCAGTCATTTGTTTTTTGCAAAATGGCGGAGAAACTAGAATAGCTAACCTTACTTGAAGTATAACTAGACATAAACCTGGCTGGCACCCACTCCTTCTACACTGACGGTCATTAGCATAATTTGCACACTCCGTGTTCCGTATGTAGGCCTGGAAACAGATGTTTCTCTGCTTTAAAAGCATTAAATTAAGTCACAATATAAAATTTTATTTCATTATAAATATTCTCTTGTATGATATAAATGTACATGTGATTTCTTAGTGTTAAAAACACACCATTCTGAATAAATACAATATAATAATTTGCTCCCAGAAATTCTGTTGTCTCTTCGAAACAAAATATAAATAAAAGTATTTGTGGCATTCAAAAAAGTTTGGGCTATGGTTATAAATGCGTGTCTGTTGATGACGAGTTTCTTCTGCGAAAAGATGTGGCTTGGATTTGAGGAATAGAAAACGGGTCAGTTTCGCGGGGAAACAATTTCTTTGTGAGTCTCCTCTGGCTTTGTAGACGAAACCTGTGTCTCCTCGTGACCGCTGGGTTTGTTGGAGGAAGCATCGTTGGTGACGGACTAATAATGAAAAAAATATGTATTAAATTTGTCCCTTGTAAACTCAATAAACGTTCGTCTCTTCATCGCCTTCAGAAAACAAAAGAATTGTTAAAAATCTCACCTGTTATCATTCAAAAGATCCGATAATTGTTTTGTATCAAGATTCGCAGCACATGACGTTATTTTATGAGTTTTGTTGAGGTTGTGAAGTGCTGATTTCAGCAGACTGCACTCAGAACAATTTTCTAAGCCAGTCGTGTAAGTTTGTCTCGCTTCTTCCCACTGGTTGAGCAAAATGAGAGCTGAAGCTTTTCTGAGGTATCCCATAGGGTAACTAGGAAATTTTAAGATTGCCTGAAATATGAAAAAGACAAATAGTTTAGAGATTTTTGTCAGAGAGCCTGGGAACAAGGACAGGAAAACAATGAAGTCATTTTACCCATTCGAAACTACGTCAATAGTGTGTTTTTGGCAAAGTTCGGTGAGGATACGATGGAAATTCCGCACCGTGCAATCTCACATGCAGAATAAGGCGGATGTAAACAGGACTTTTGTAAATTTTCACCGTTTACTGCGCGGAAATTGCTATTTAGATAAAGTTGAATGATCGCCAGCATGCTCCAAAACATGAATGAAAAGACTCTTTCATTTTAAAATTCTTTCAAACAACTCTTTGAGATACATTTTGAATGAACGCCAGTTCAAGAACATATTTTGGTGATATTTTGCAATAGTAGTTTTCTTTAAAGAATGTTTTGTTTTCTGTCGTAAAAATACGCAGCACTTTAGATACACTTACGCGTTTCGTTAATTGTTTGCATTCAGGAAGATAAAGACGTTCCTCTTGAATACAAAGAACACTATGTGTGTATACTACGAAACTACAGCTTCACTCTAGACTCTGCCAAATGCCTTATCGAAAAATTTCTACCAGCTATTCGAACGTCTTCCGTTCTCTTCCAGTAGTAGCATTGGGTAAAAAAAAGATGACTCGTGTCGGACCTCTATCGAGAACCGATAGAAACTTAGAAGTGATATAGCTATATCTTACAGTGTCAGCATCAGCAATGATTCCATCCAACATTTCAACACTGTTTTCCTTCTCATCTTTCTTTTTCTTTGGTTTTTCATTTTTCTTGTTTCTAAATTGAGAAAGTATCTTCATATGAAGATTGATGAACAAGGAGGATATCTCTCACACCCGCGCAAATTTTACATCGCAGTGCTTTTGCAATAAGCGGATATATTTCACCGCGAAACCACCTCGAGAGAAGAAGTTGCTTTAAACTATCGAACAAAAGTTGCTTTAAACTATCTAAAGTGGCCGCAACTGTAATGAAATTTTTGCAGTCGAGTCTAAAGGGCACTTAAAAGTTTATCAAAGTCTTAGAAATATTTAGATTTCAAACAATTTGTTCAAAGAAATTCTGACAAGCAGCTTGTCGTTCTCACGGTAAAAACCATGGCATGGTACCTCTTTTCAGTTCAGTATGATATGACTACGTGTGCAACCATGACAACATTATCAAGACATCACACAAGGAAACGTAGAAACGTGGTGGTAACGTTTTTTCCTCCTGCCGTAAGAGGGCAACAGATTCTCTTATCATGCAAAATATAGTTGTTTCAAATTGATTCCTTGTACGACCCAATGCAAAAAAAAGATGTTGTACGCTCTGTTGTTTTTCTTCTCGATTGTAATTGCTAAAAATTATTTAATGATTCAAATGTTTAAAGCAATTTCAACGTTATCCTGTTGTTTTCATCATGTTTGCCTAATTATTTCTTGTACTTTGCGGGATTTATGCGTTCTTCTTCAATTGTCCTCGGAAAAACTTAAGTCTACGGTCATCAAAAGATAATAAAACTATGTTATGCGCTTAATCAGGAAAAGCTGAAACGTTGAGCATCAATAATGTGGTGATTATGAGTAGTTTCATTCTGCCTCCTCCTCTTAGCACAGCAAGAGGTAGGATTGAGGTAAAGGAAAGTGACGTGCAACAAGGTAGAAGCAATTTCCCTCGATATCAAACTTTGCGTCATCTTGAAATGACAATATTTTGCAAATAACGTTTATTTTCGTTTTCTCTACGTGATGTAATGAAATTGATATGATCATTTTAACATCCGCAACTTTGTTTCTTTATTTCAAACAGTTTCAAATGCGTCACAAGCACTTTAGCAAAAATGTGCTTTCTTCTTGATATGAAATATTTCCTAATACGATGGCGCAGTATGAAAACCCTGAATGACGTTGACAACTGCGAGGAATTGAAAGTATACGAAGTATAGTTGTATAATGTGGTTATTTAAGCTAGCGCTTTCAGTAAAATTCAACGAAGTTCCGTCGTTGTTCAGCGATCATGACCGAGGAACAACAACATAAGTTGACATGCGTGGGCGCCAAATGTTTTTTACGGAAGAATCTTATCGTGAACTCGAGTTTTAAAAAATGCGGAGGAGTTGGCACACAATGCTGAACGATGTCACAAATTGCAACGGTTTCACCATCTCAAACTAAACTTTTCGAAACTAAAATGTTTCTTAAATTTTGGCACAAGGCACTTGTGACGTTTCATGACTCTCATTAATATAACTCGTCAACAGTTTAGCACAAAGAATGAAATGAGTTCTTCAAGAGATCATTACTCGTTAGCTTAATTGATCATTGTTCAATATTACTGTTCTTTAATTCATTTTACGTTTTTTTGCAAATAACAGCAGGAAAAAGTACTTTAGTGTTGTTGTCTTTAGTGAAATCGCGAGTTAACCATGCAATAGTAGAGCCACTTGATTTCTCCAGACCACAAAATCTGGATAACAAAATGAATTTTTTGTTTATATAGAATATCGATTGATTGAATTTTTCAACTATTCCTTCTAGGAAAGCAAAATTTTCAGGAAAACTTTCTATTGCCTTCATGAACAACAAGAGCTTTTAAGAGATACGCAGTTTTAGTTGGGCTTTAATCTTTGCACTATTTTTAATTTCCTGATCTTCTTATATGAACCTGATCTTGACGTGTTGTTGCTTGCAGCAGTATAACATTTAATCCCGGCAATAATCTGGCTAAACTCGGCGGTGAATATAAAATCAACAGACAAAGCAATGAATTCATTCTACCCAATATAATTAATTGTAGATAATTGCAATTGTCATGGATGCGACACGGCAAGCTTTACAGTGCACAGACTATTAGAAAAATCCAGAAGTTTATTAGAAAAAGTATCAGGTTATCGCTCCCTATGCAAGTCTCACTTTCATGGGTAAAGAGCGGGACAACCATTGCATTTTTACTCCCGAATTGCGTTTCTAACTTTCACTTAATGCTCGCTTTTCCTCAATAATTTCAGTTTCTGACAAAAGAGTGAAATATTACAGAAGATTCAAAAATGTTTTTTATCGAATTATAAATGTTCTAATTGCATAAAGAAATAAAGAAAATGTTTTTCATTAGAACAAAAACACAAACTCTTGATTCGTAACTAAGAAACAACAGCATATTTGTAGTTTGAACGCGAGATACGTGCCAAATTATGATCCACGGCTATTACTTTGGGAGAGTAATTTACAGTGCAGACGTATTTCGGATTTGAGAAGTCAAAAATACACCACAATATCGTATTTTACAAAAATAGCACAAAGAGCCTTCAGACGCACGCGGTCAATGCCGAGCATGATTTGACCACGTAAAATTTTGAAATAACTGCTACGCCCCGTGTAGGTAGCAAAAAGTGGGATAAAAATATCGTGCGGTACCCAAAGATAAAAATATATTATAAACGAGAACAGCTGATTTCGACCCCTGCTTTCCATCCATATAGCTCGGCAAGTTGGATATTATTCCAGGTGTGAACTATGTGGCATGATGCTCGTGCGTGCGAGCTCAATGATTTTCAATTGGCACTTGACACAATATATTAAATGTTGCGTTATGTTTTAGCACGACGAAAAAAGTGTTAGAAAATATAATCGTCCAGAGACAATTGAAAACTGATATCACAGCAGGAGATTGATCTCTGTACATTTCAAGAAAAAAAACCAGAGAAATGGGCGAAGATCACCAACTGAAAATTGAATCGAACTAAATGGTTTTTCAAACAAAACATGACATGTATGTAGGACAGTTTAATAAGAAACCCACATTTCAACAAGTCACAAGACGGAACTGAGCATAAGAAAATCAATAATATATATATATTGTTGCCCTATCAGCTTTCATGAAAGTCCCTCGAATAATGTGAAATATTTTAAAAGAGATATGACGAGCATTATTTGAATTGTAACAATTTAAGCGCGCGGTGACCATAGCACCAATTTGGGCGTTCAAATCTGTTGATATCACCCTGTCATAGGGTAACATGCCATGATAATATCCTAAGAGAGTTTAATATAGCTCTACAATCAGAGTCATACAATCGGTATTAAAAATGCTTTCTTACTGTTTTTCGTTGGAGGGAGGTTGTAGTATCCACACTTGATCATCGTCGTTGTTATTGTTCAGACTCAGCAATGATTTACTTCTTGGTTTTTCAAGTTTTAGAGCCGGAGATACCGATTTTGTGTTCTTGTATTCAGGGCTGTGCTGTTTTTCCAAAGCTTGCATAAAATATCTCGTCGCTGAACGAATATCTCCTTCAATGAAAGCCGTACGTCCTCGGGCTTCTAGTTTCTTCAGCTGTAAAAAACAACAGAAGGTTGGTATCCAAAGAAGATCAAACCAATGAGCGCGCTCAGAAATGTCAACAAAATATTGAAGTACCATTGGTATGTCAGTATGAAATACTGAACGAATATAAGAATTCGCCATAGTGAATATACAACAACAACTTGACGAAGTTCGTTGAAGCATGGATTTTGATCTTTGTTTCTTTGTGGAACATAATGTGAGATGATTCGCCGGCATAATTATACTCCGCGCGCGACCAGTATCAGTTAAGACTGACATGCATAACTCAGAACACGCTTACCTTATCCGCAGCCATTATAATTTATTCATTCCGTTTATGATCAGTTTTGAGTGAGTGAGCGCAATGAAGCATGAAGTTCAGATTCCCAGCTAATAACCACAGTAATATGATCATCATTACATATCATACGTGTTGATAGAAAAACATACCATACTTTTGCGTCACTGGCACTGGCTCGTGCGATACATCCACACCTGCTAAATATCTACTCCGAAATCTTCTCATACTTAAAATAGTTCATTCCCGGACTCACGGTCACAATTCATAGAGATACAGTTTATCGTTTACTCTTTTATTGTTTTATGTGAGAGTGTATCAAATGTGGCGTGATTACATCACAGTTGGTCAGGGTCTGTGGTTTTTTCCTGAAAAACAATGAACCTCAATAAAATTAAAAGACATATTTTAACTGATCATCAAGAATAAAAGGATTTCAGTTGATGTTGCCAGTATGGGTTTGAAATAAACTCAGTAAAGTGAGAAATAAAAGGGGAAAAAGAGATAGAGGGTGGAGGAAAAAAATCACGCTTGGATTTTCATTGAAAGATTTTGCTACAAAAACATTTATTATCGAAAAATGCCCTAGAACAAATATTATTGATGATCAAAATAATATGACAATATAATTAAGCATGAAACAAACGCACAAAGACTTTTAATAAAACTGAATGTTTGCTTTGCTAGCGTGACTGATAGAAGCGGAATCAAGTTTCCTATATTATTTTCCCGTAAACAGGAGCACTTATTTCCCGGCTAGCGGAAGTGACGTGCCCTACCTACTCTAATACTGGCCTCAACAATGTAACCATCACACGACACAACACAGCAACAATATGAGGATTAAGTATCAAAAAGTATTTTTAGCTCAGATTAGAGAGGATTAGGATATATTCATTTTCTAGAATCATGTCGTGCTTCTAGTTTAGTGTGCTTGAGTAACTAGTCTAGGAAATATAATCAAAATGTCGCAAGTTCTCGTAATGCTTACCGTACAACAATTTGTCGTATCAATTAACACGCTCTTCAGAATGTTTCAGTTGATGATCGTTAATGTGTTCATTGACGATATTAATGAGCAGTCGACAGATTTTAGCCGCACAAATATAATTATTACAGGAAAACTTACCTTAAATGCCTAACAATGGAATATCATGGTAGTTTTCATGAAAAAAAAACCATGGGAACATTGGTAGAATGGAAACACCGGAATAAGGCAGAACTTTGTAATCAAAAAATCACGTAAGTCTATAGCGACCATGTCCTGGTAAAACCATGATTTCCCTGACCACTAGACCTCCCACTAAATTGAATCCGAGAAAAATTTCGCAGCCACAAAACCACAGCTATGCATTTTCTGTGGCGAACATAAGGGAAACTGTGGTCAGAGAAAAAGCAAATTTAATCGTTCGGTAACATCGGAAACCAACTGGTAATTTGAGTATGGAGCAAGTTCAGGCATGAGTTTTGTAAGGCAGCTCTCGTTTGAAAATGAATAGATGAGGCTGTCTAATTGTCATAGAAATATTTGTTAACGAAATGTAGATGTATCCAGTGTTGGAAACGTAGTGTTTATTGTCCACTTAGAAAGAATGACTCAAAAGTCAGCGCCTTGATGAACATCTGATTTTCGAATGTGCGTTCTTCTCGAACATTTCCGAACACTCTTCGGAAGCATTTCGCAGTTTCCGGAACATACGATATTGATTCAGAAAGAGCGACGTCACGAGGCTTGTTCAATATTTGAAATGAACCAAAACACATTATTGCAAGATTGAAACGAATCAATATAATGTCACACAAAGCGCTTAATAAGAGGCTTAGAGGCAATACTACACTTTGATTATTCAGGATTTCTCATAAACTTTTATCTTCTTTTTTTAAAGCAATGTGTACCATACTGCCTTGCTCGTGATCGGTATAATCGAGTTTTAAAGCTAATCTCTGGTCAAGACATACCACCCTCTGATTGGTTCGCCATATGCAGTAATCATTTCATCCCAATGTAACTGCTCTCTCACCCCAGTGCTCTTGTGGCCAACACTAAACCAACCAATCAGCTCATTTTTACGAATCTTTTTGCAATACACGGAAAAAACCAAGGTCAAACCGTCCAGATCAAACTTTATGGCAGGAAATTGGAAAGTTTCTTCAAAAGTTGGATGATAAGACCCTTTGCAAACTCCAGTTTTTGCGTTTGAAATTTCTCCTCCGTTTGAATTGAGCAGCGAGATTTCAACGAAACTTTCTGAAAGAATCAAAAGCGTAATAAGAGAAAAGAAAAATACTAGAAAAATCTTCTGAGTTATGAAATTTAATTGAAGATAAGCTCTTACCTGGAGCTTTTTCTACAATGGGTGTCCTCAAGTGTCTTGCTCTGATGACTTCAGCAATCAGTTTTCCTGTCACAGTTTTGTACTGAAGCGAAATTAGTAACATCGGAACTTTCTCAGTCGGAGTAGTCAGCATGCTCTCAGGATCAGTTAAGTACACCGTGTCTGAAATATCATCCTGGAACGAGAAAATATGTCCTCCGCACAGGTTAAGTGGTAGCACGCAAGCAAGTATTTGAATCAATCGGCTTACCGTGATATCATCTGCCAAAGTCACTTCTCGCCAAATATGATCGACATCATTAGTATCCAATCGTAAATCAGCCTTCAGATCCGCTCTCACTTGTCCAAACAACTTTCTTTGTTTACCATGAAGTCTGTAAATTGTAACTCGCAATGTTCCCAACTCAAGGTCCTCTGGTGATACCTCGTCAAACACTAGTAGTTCATTGAACACCGGGTTGCCCGATGGTTGACATTTAGTTTTTAGTTTTTGTTTTTTTGCAGGCAAAATTGTCCCTCGTACTTCAAAAATCGAAGTAGAACTAACTCCGAAATTTTCTCCGCGATGTATAGTGAGAAATATTTGTCTGCTCGACAATATATATGAAACTGAGAACTGCAGTCTGCTTAGTAAAGGTACAGCAAGATCTTCAGTGTGCATGCTTGATCTATCATATTCACCAACTTTCTCAGTGAATACTTCCACATTCTCACTTCCTTTTCTCTCGCTTTTTCCTTTTGATTTTCTTTTTTTCTTCTTCTTTTTTCTTTTTTTTCGTTTTCTATTTTCATGAAGGGCAGCCTCTGTGCTAAGTTCACCAATTTCTAATTTATCATAATCTCCTCTCTTAGAGGAACTGTTTTGCTTTCTTTTGCGTAAAATTTTGAAGATTACGATAAGAATTATTATTAGTACAACCAAACCAACGCCAGCAATCACGGGAATTGGAACTGAAATAAAATACTTATTCAAATTATAATAATTTATCATAATATTAAGTAATAATAGTAAGTTATTATGATTATAAGAACTTGAAGAATATGTTGCGTTACTGAATTGTTAAAAAACTTTATTTAAGTCACCATTATTCAGATTATATAATAAATATTGGTAATTTTTATCGTGAAAATGAAGCATAAGGTCAGCTTTGCTACTTGACGGGTGCTTAACACAGACAATAAACTGAGAAAAGATATTTACAAATACCTGTCATTAGAGTGCTTAAAATTTCTCTATATTGATTCACCACTTCATCAAGTAAAGACAATGAATATTTTTAACAAGACCTTGCAATCTCAACTACATTATGTAGTAAAAACATTCGAGGTTTTTTCTCAGAAAGCCTTACAATTTTAAAATTCGAGCCTCGTCTTCTCAGAGAAGTCTGAGGTATCGTAGTTGGCAGGTGGTTTGTGCAAGTCAAAACAAACATTGTGAAAAATAAAATAAAAGTATTGGTATACTAAACTAAATAATTTAAATAGTATTATATCCAGTCTACATAAAAATATTGCACTATGAAGTTGACCAAAAATGAAAGAGAAACAGTGGCCATTGGTTTGGAATAAAACACTTTTACGGGGCAAAAACTTGAGAAGACGTTTATGTGAAATATCTTGCTAGTTGCTTTTGCCCTATTTCAGTCAACAACCTTTTCTGACTCCCAGAAAATCAGATGTGAACTGATAGAAATTAACGCAACTCAATATATTCCATCTTCTGATAGGTCAAAAGTCAACACTGCTCAATTTATGCCATGCTCTGATTGGCTGGCCGCGAGCGTTCATCATGGAGCGCCAATGAGTGTCCTCCCTCTCCCCAGTACTATCATGACCAATGGAGAACCAGCCAATAATCTCTTTCCTTCGCATTTTTTTAATATTGACAACAGAGAACATGATACTGACGCTGGGTAGCTCAAACTCAATAATTTGGAAAACAAAAGTTTCGTCGAACTCTGGGTCAATCATATTACGACGTATAGAGGTCTTGCATTTAGACAACTGCTGACCAATTGAATTGAACATAGCCACTTTCACATACGTATCTGCAACAAGAAATACCAGCCACAAATTTGAAACAAAAGTGGAAGTCTGGGATAGTGGTAAAGCATTTTATACCCAGTCAATGTTCCAGTCCCCGTTCTCTCGAATTCGAATTACGTCAGTTGGGGAAATATTACAAAAAAGTCTCACAAAAACCGCCAGCTGGGACAAAAAAGTTAAATACATTTTAGTTGCATCAACGTCATTTAACATTATCTGCTATACATATTCATTGAAATTATAAAATTTACATAATTCATAACAAGATGAATAACACCTAAGTACAAGCTTTCATCTGATAATTCAACTATTGAACAACACACAAGTGTGTCTACTTTTAATACAGCACAACACTAGAATTACGCTTTGATAAAATGAAAAATATAATGTAATTGTCTTTTTTCCAAAATAACAAAGTTTCTTCCAACGAATAATGGTGTGAAATATATTTTGTGTATTCCGAACATTCCATGTAGATTGCATGATAGCTACTTGGATAATCATTGCATCGTTTTTCTTTCGAAGCCATTTCTCAGCTGTTCCAGAATCATTATTTTCCGGGCTGCATGCATTTTAACGAGCGTCCTTGATATCTTCAAATAAAACATGCCATTGACTAACACTTTTTTCTTTTGCTTGTAGCAATGCGTTCCAATGCACTGTTTCATCTTGACCGCTGTTGTTTTTTCCCAAATGAAACCATCCTACAATTTCTTTCTTCTTTCGAGCACGAGAAATAGCAACGACAGAAAACTGAAGAGTGACTTCAGCTAAATCTCGCTCAGACATTTGAAAGACAAAACTTTCATTGTACTCAGGGTCAGTCATACTTCGCCGTATCGTCGTCTTGCTCTTCGCTACTGGTCGACCAATGGGGGAGATAAGAACAACTTTGACGTAAGTGTCTAGAGAAATGAGGAGTGGTCAGAAGTGCCGAATCGCGCTGAGTCAATTCGAGGCATGGCACGAGTCGCCGGGTAAAAACGATTTCAATAAACTCAATAATAAACACTCACCTTTCACAATTGTTATGAATTTTCACTTCGAAGTTACGCGATCGACGAATTAAAGAGTTCGTTTTCTTCATGAAACGTTCTTGATAGACGGTTCAATATTTACCCGCGAATGTACCGCCTTCGAACTGACTCATACGAAAGAATGACGTAAAATTTGCTACGGAAGGCGATAACTAATCGACGCTCAAATTTTGACAAAATAATGACGTTGCTTATAATAAAATCTACGTTGCTATGGTAAAAATTACGTCAACGATATTACCTGGAGCACGTTGCATAGCAGGCATGCGCAGATTGCTTGCTTTCACAATCTCGACCGTGAGCCTCCCCGTGAGAGATTGATAGCAGAGAGCAACAAGTAGCTCAGGTGTACCACCATGCACTCCGACAAGTGATGACGTAGACCCCCCGTGACCTGAGCCAATACTCATTGAGTCTGAAACGTCATAAAGAGAATCCGCCGCCTACGAAACAAGACATAACGGTCGTGATTAGGAAACCTTTACAATGGTTTGGAGTGAGCTAAACTCTATTTCTGCAATATCTCACCGATAATTGACTTCTAGGAATAATCATTCTCCACTGAACATCAGATTCAGACTCCAGATCAAACTCAGAGAGCGGCATGTTCACTTCGCCCACGAGTCTGTCACGTGCCACTCTTTCGTGACCATACACGCGAATACGAAGTGAACCATACCTGATCTCTTCCTGACTCACGTGATTAAATGTGAATGTTTCATGGAAACTTGCGTTACTTGAAGATTTTGTTTTTGTTTTAAATCTTTGTTTCTTTGCTGGAAGCAAGACAACTCTGACTTGAACTGTGGCTGGTCCACCGCGCTCTTTCGTTGGAAGATCTTCAGCTTTCAGAATACTAACTGCAAGTTTATTTGCAGTCGGCGCATAGCTGGCTGATATCTGCATACGACCTGCAATACTAACTAACTCCTCCCCAGCAGGTTGAATCCTAGGATCAGATCCCCGAGGGGTCGTTTCCCCGCCTATCATACGACGCATACTTCCTGGACTATACGGGAAGTAATCCATGCCATCTGTCCCGTCTGAGTATTTTCCTCGGCCGTAAAAATCCCCGAGAGCAAAGTCCCCATCGGATCTTAGACTCCCAGAGGTTGTGTTACAACTGCTCCTACGACTTGGAGTCTTGGAGCTGGGGCCATAATAATCTTCATCTGTCTCGGTTTCATACGGAACAGATTTTAAATGTTCGTATTCCTCCTCATCAGGTCTTTCAGGAGGTTCTAGATTGCAGACTAATCCTCGTTTCACCACTTGGTAGATTATAAACAAAATAATAATAACTCCAGCAATCACACACAGAAATATTATGGCTGGTGTAGGAACTAAAACAGAAAACAGAGTTGATTCAAATATGACCATATACATTTTCTGAAGATGCATCTTGATAAAATTAATCCCATCAATGTGGGATGAACAGGAATAACTACAACGCTTAACAAGCAAAAATGTTATAGGCTACACATATCACATGAAATGCATGATATCGTAATGGTTTTAACGGAGAAATTTGCAGGACAATAATCAATGAAATGTATCTAAAATGAAATATACCCATTAACAGAACATTTCACTCCAAACTGCAATCAATCCTCAATTCCCTCAGTTTTACTTCATATTCGCCCGAAGCGAATGAAATTAGTTTCCTCCCCATTGTTATTTCGAGATAATCATTAAAATTTCATGTGATAGATCAAACTCAGTGTTTTTATGCAGGTGGAATATTTTTAACATTTTATGAATCAAACTTGGAAAATGTGCAGAGAAAACAATTAACATTAAACAAGAAAAACATTTTTTGTGAAATCCCAGCTCCATACAGTATACACACTAAGTCGTAATTTTTCCGTTTATGAATATGCAAATCCTTGTACTAATCCATTCAAACATTTGTGAAGACCTGCTTAAAAATTTCCTCACTTATACTAAAAGTTATAAATCGGATAATAAGTTAGACTTTGATATACTGAAATCTATAACCAAACTCAATCTTGTCTCCAAATGTACTAAAAAAATGAAGATTACAGGACAGCTATGAGTAGATCATGCAAATCAACTTTCTCATCTTTGGACGCTATGAAAAATAATTCTTTTCTATAGGTTTTGAAAGAGGAAAAGCCTTGATAATCTTTAGAGACAATTTACAGAGGAAATATAAATAAAACTCACATTTAATTTCCATTCAGAAACATCCGTCCGAAGAAAAAACTAAAACCTTTTCATGTATATACATATAACGTCTTCAATATTCGGCCACACAGCTGTCTCAACCCACACTACAAAGACTTATTTACATTTATTCATGAGCTCTCTTAATATCGATGTCAAGTACAGACTTTAGGTTTTGCTGCGAAAGCGAAGCCCTGGATTTTCATGTAACCCATGAAGAAACATTGACCATGAAGGAACAGTACAAGAACTGCACATAATAGTACATAAACTATTGAACAACATAACGATTTATCGTGGATATGTGGCTTAATACAAGTTTCTATCAAAAAGATTTCAATTTTCTTTGAAGCTACAAACTGTGTATATAATGTATACGTTTTCCTGAAAGTTATCTACAAATGCCAAAAAAAGTTATTAACAATATATCTAGAAGCTGAGTGGGAATATTTACAAATAGAAATCTAAGTCTTTGTGTAGGAGGTTTGTATCTCAGTAACAATCAATACATGGTTGTGAGCATCAGTCCAGATAAACACAGCTCGGTTGAGCTTCTACAAATGATTGCGCACGCCAGAGTAGTCAAGCATGAGAATTTACATGAGCACAACGATAGCAAGAAATGATGATTGAACTCCCTGCTAAGCGCAATAAAACAGTTTCAGAAAAACTATTTTAGTGAAATACAATATTTATATCCATTCTGAGATGCTTCAATAAGTCTAGTTTGTGTGTTAAACATAAAATATGTGGGAAGTTAGGCTAGCAATAACTTTAGAAGTGCCTCTCCTGCACTTCGATGCTCTTAATTTGTTGCCTTAATCTAACATGTTAATAACAGTATCTCTCTTGACTTTGGGGATAATGCAATGTGTGCCAGAGTACAGTTAAACATTGCACACAAGTCATGTCAGTATACAATATTAAATACTTCCATGTAAACAAAAGACGGCAGTTAAATGATGATCTTATGAAAAATTTGGGAACCTGAAGAGCCTCAATCAACTTTCTCAGCAAAACGTTTCATTACAGAATTAAAAGATATAGAATGAACAGCATTTAAAGAAGACGCCTAACAATATCTAGCAAAGGTTTCTAGAAAATAGGACCCATTACAACGTTTTCTTCAACATAATGCCAAGAAAACATGATATAAAAAAGTTGTTTCCATGAAAGTTTAAAGATTTCAATTCAGAACTTCAAGCGAATTAAGAAGCATAGATATAGTTACCGCGAAGAGATTGTTAAAATGGGCCTGGCAGTGTGAAAAGCATCAGTCGCTACAGGAAAAAAACTGTTTTTGCAGAAAGATATTTTCTGCCACCTACATTTTGTATCATCATCGTCATCATTGATAGAAACGTCACTCGACGGTAGGTTACTTGTCCCCATTTTCACAAATCACGTTTTGTCGCATTCCACATCTAACCAAAAGAACTTCTTATTAAACAAAATATATCCAGTTGATTGAAAAGACTCAAGTGGCTTCCCAAACAAATGAGATATCCTCGTTGATGCATCACAGTTTTTCAACGTGAAGATTCATTCAAGAGAAACACTCCATAGTGCAGAAGACTCGAAGAAGACCAACAAAAGTAGAAACAAAAGAGTTGATCAAATTTGTAATGAAACTTAAAACTATTTGAGTGAGAAATGATTTGCAACAAATCAATTGCCTGGTAGGTTTCCAATATGTAAACGATGTGTCGCCTCAGTGAGAAGAGTATTTCTGAATGCAGACGTCCCTAAGCAACAGATGATTCAGATAATAAGCTATTCAAATAAGTTTTTCATTGCGAGTGAAACAGCTCACAATGAAGAATTCTGATTGGTTGGTAAGATGCGAGGGCGGGAAGGACTTCTAGATATTGTTGAAAAGAATGACACTAGATGTGATAGAAAATAAGAGAGAATTGTCATTAAAGTGTGCTCTAATTAAAGCAGAGGATATCAGAGATTGAGATGGCCAGAAGCAAGCCATGATGATAAAACACGGGTGATCATGCAAATAATTTCTCCATCACAGTGCGAGCTTACAGCGAACAATTCACCAGCTTATAATCCTGTTCTTTTCTCGCTTAAAGTTTGCTAGTTTTTTCTGACAAATATTCCAACAAAAAGAAAAGGTTGTTTATGCACTAAGCCAATACTACAGATGTCACGAACGATCTTCTTAAGACAAGCCAGTACTAGTGTTCTTGAGTCAGCGTTCGTCGATCAACCAATTAGAAAAGACCGTTGACGAGACACGTGAAGTCCTGACGAAAGCAGAAGCGATCGGTAATAGTTGTGAACATATCGGTTAGTAATCGGACTATGACGACACGTTTATTAATGAAATTTGTCGATTGAATTATCCATGAAAAAGCTAATCCCAAGCTCTTCTCGTACGAATTTTGATAATTGAAATTCCCAATCTAAATGCTTAGTTAACACGTTTGCTATAGATACCTTAGTCAATGTTAAAAAGTCGGTAATCAAAGGACAAGTTTTAAAATTTAACCACAAAAAAGTGAGATTATAACGCACATATATATCAAAATATATTTTAGGGAGTTTTTTGGACTGTGTGAACCTTAGTCAATGTTTTTGCCAAACAAGATTTACCGCTTTGAAAGACTTTTTACCGCAATCGAGACAGACTTGTGATCAAACTGAAAAAAGGATGGAACGTCTTCATAAAATACGACTGGTACAGTTTAAAAACAAACATACCAAGTTTTTTATCAATGATCTCTCGTTGTTCCAAAGTTTCCTCAGCGCTTGAATTCATTTCCAAAGAATTTTTAAAGGCACTCCTAACACCTGCGACTTACACCCAAATTTCATCTCATCTGTAAAAATATTTTTTCATAATACGCTACACTTCGTTTAAGAAATGCACTTTGAAAAACGAAATTGAAGAACCTTCACAAGTTTAGGAAGAAACATGAGAGCAAACTGTATTCGAAGACAAGCAATGTTTGTGAAAAATTGCCCAACTGTTATGCAATATTGATGCATGTGGGTACCAATGATTCGGTAAAAACTATCAAATTATAGTCTAATAATGCACGCTGTGCATAAATCTCGCTAAAGTTGAGACAAACACGCAGTTTATTGGCTCGCGTTAACATCGACACATTGCGGTCAGCAGGATCAGATTTAAAATATTTAATTTTTTATGATTCTACTTTTACGAGTCACAAAAACAGAATTTGGCGTTACTTCAAAAACTGCAGACATTTTTCGGATATCTATGCATCTTTAGCTGACATATTTTGCGTAAATTAAGCAGTTGTCATAAATTGCATTTCTTTCAAATTTGCATCTGCAAAGCAGGCACTTAGCCAGCTTAGTTTTTGTACATTTAATTCTTTATGATGACAAAGAATAATGATCAAATTACTCTTTATTTGTTTAAAAATCGCATGAAACAACGTTTTAACCATGGTGAACGGTTACGACTTGTCTGAAAAGAACTGTCTCAAAACTTACTCGAAAGCACAATGCATTTCGACAGACCGCTCCTCAGGCGTATCGTCTTAAGGCCGATACACACCGGACGCGATTTTTTAAATTTTGAAAGCGAATAAATCTATCCATGGAAGAAAATTTTACAAGACATGTAGACTAAATAATTAAAAAGATTATATAGTCGTCGAATATCTGGAGAATCTCAACTATAATCAAAGGTACCAGTCAATGAAAGTGCAAAAATCGCGACGCGTTGCCGAATCGCGTCCACTGTGTGTGTCGGCCTTTACACTCAGTGAGCAGACGATGCACCGCAAGAGCGGTCTGCCAAAATGGAGAGTGCTTTCTAAAAAGTTTTCTTAAAATTAGTCTCCTTAAAGTTTAGAAATATCGTAACCGTTCACCACGTTCAAAACGGTGTTTCATGCGATTTTTGTGGGTAGACGCTGCGCATGCGCGGCTAACCACGATGCCAGACTGAAATTTTCCGATCAAAATACTAAAATAATGTTTAAATTTCATAAAATCTTCTCTGATCGGCAACTCAACAAACGGATGACGATTCCGTGTTCGTTACAACTTTCGGGAAATGCTGCCTGAGTATGAGACAAATGCCGTTCTACTCTTTACTGCACTCCAATGTCATCACTATTTCAACTCATTCTTCTTGTGCTTTTAACGAACTGAACACTATTTCATGTCAGTATAATCTTAAAAACAGGAATAGTGCGTTTTAAAACCTGAGAGCATCCTTTCGCCGTCATCTTTAACTTCGGACACCCCCAGAGCAATAAAGCGCCTGGGGACGAGGCTGGGACACCCCCCATACTTCATGTTACGTCGAACATAACTTCAGCTCTCAACTACGCGCTCTCTAGTTCAAACCTTTACTTGACACTTTGTCATTTTTTCAATATAAAACCTTCTTTTTCAATCCATTAAAATATATCTATACCCTTTACGGGATGAAAAATGACGGTTTCCGATGAAAGACATCTTTAAAAATTTTTTCCGACCCTTAAAAACCAAATTTTTAAATTTTTTAATCTACGCATGCGCAATGCGCGCATCTGCACCACTACAATTACACGTGCA